>PVIC010007092.1:0-52011 GCA_004025085.1 Thryonomys swinderianus | reverse complement strand
GAGAGAACTGAGAGCAGTGAGAGAGGGAGAGAAGGCAAGTGAGGCCCATGATGAGCAGAGAAGCCTCACCTGGGCAGAAGGACGCCGCGTCCCAGCAGCAGCAGCAGCAGCCCAAGAGCAGGAGGAGGGAAGTGGGCCCTCGGCCCGGCCAGCCCCATGTCTCAAGGTCTCCTCCTGCCCCCTCCCACTCACCCCTCTCCTGTCTTCTGCTCTGCCTCACAGCTGGGTGCTGGTGAGTCTCCAATCTCCCCGGAGGGTGGCACCCGGGACCAGCCAGGTGCAAGCTCAGCAGCTCTCTGGGTGAGGAGGATGCCAAGTGTCCCAGACATGGCGGGGCGACCCCAGCCATGGTGGCCAAGGGAGGGAGTGGAGCAGAGGGTCCTGTGCCTCCGTGGTGCCTGGGTCAGGCGATGGTCAGGGAGGGGGGAGTCTTCACCCAGCTCCTTCTGGGGGTCCATGCACAGCGGAAATAACCCCAGAGTGGCCTTGGGGACTTACACTCACACGGTGAGTACACCAGAGCGCTCAGAAGCATGAGCGTCCCGCAGCAGAAGGGACCTGTGACCAAGGTGGGGAGGTGGCGGCCGGAAGCCGGAAGCTTGCCACTATTTTTCCTGGAGGAAGTAATGAGCAGGTACATCGTGAAGAATTATGGGGTGAGCTACGCAACACCCCATTTAGGGGGCCTGGATTCAGAAATATATATGTCCCTGTCCCCAGATGTGCCAGCTGGAAGACACCCTCATCAATCACATCAGGAATGTTTCCTTGTAAATAAATGACCTTTCCTACTGGCCATCTGCTTCCCGGAACAGGACGCCGTCCTGTTCCCCATGGAGACGCAGCTATCCACAGCAGGCTCCAGCCTTGGCGGACACCGGACCAGGAAGGCGGGGCCGGGCAGGCCAGGTGGGTCTGTGTCTGAGAACCCTGACTGGCCCAGCACAGATGACTGACAGGTGGCGGTCCCTAGGTGCAATGACAGGTGACAGAGGTGATAGGTGATAATGGGTAGGTAGATAGGCGGATGGTACATAGATGAGTAGATAGATGATAGACAGAAAGACAGACCATAGATAGATGGTAGACAGGTGGATGGCAGATAATAGATCATGAATAATAAGCAGATACATGATGAATCACAGGTAGCTGGAGACAGAGAGAAAAAGCTAAAGGGCAATTTTAAGGACTTGTCTTCTATGTCCATGGAAGTTGGCACATCTGAAATCCCCAGGGCAGACTGGCAAAGACTGGAAATTTAGGGAAGAGTCGGCATTGCCATCTCACTTCTGAGTGTCTAGCTTGCTGTTTTGGGCAGAATTCCTTCTTCTCTGGGAAACTTGAGCTTTTGCTCTCACAGCCTTTGACTGGTGCATGAGGTCCACGCACACGACTGAGCGCAGCCTCCTCCCCAGTGAAGAGCGTAGACATTACTCTCATCTAGGAAATGCTCCACTGCGGCGTGGACACTGGCGTCTGACCAAGCACCTTGATACCAAAGCTCGGGCAAGGTGACACGTGCTGTCTCTTCGCCAGCACCACGTTGTTTTTTTCACAGTGCTTTGTATTGTAGCTGCAAGCTGGAAATTGTGACCTGCCATGTCTCTGTTCGAACTGATTTTGAGGTTCCAGATCGTGAATGTGACCATCATGTATACCGAAAATGTACCAA
Source organism: Thryonomys swinderianus (assembly GCA_004025085.1). NCBI lineage: Eukaryota > Metazoa > Chordata > Mammalia > Rodentia > Thryonomyidae > Thryonomys > Thryonomys swinderianus. The sequence goes on along the minus strand of PVIC010007092.1, from coordinate 50,339 downwards.
CACACATACAGAAACAACGGACAGGACTGTAAAGCCCATCTGACCTTCCTGGGCCCACCCTGAGCTCTGTCCCCGTGTTAGGAGAACACGTGGGGCCTGGGGTCTGGGAAACAAGTCTTCTCCGGCCGCTGGGGACCGCGTGGCCGCAGGATCAGGAGGCGGGTCCAGGTCACTACGCTCAGGGCTGTGACGCTTCTGCGGTGTGGAGGCCCTGAGGGTGCTGGGCCTCCCTTCGGGAGCAGGTGGACAGACTGATCCCAGAACCTGGCTTTCAAGCCCGCACCGAGCAATATTTCTCGTTAATCAAACAAAACCTAGTGTGAGCTCCCTACCAAGCAAGGTCGCGTGACAGTTAACTGAAAGGAGAAGACAACAGCTCCAGGGGTGGCGAGGAACATCCTGGCACCTGTGTGCACGCACGCTCACTCCCGCTCCCACCAGGAACAACATGTTAGAGGCAAAAGAGCCATCAGCACAGGGCGGGGCAACTGGGTGCAGAGATGTGGCCCAAAGGGCTCCCGAGGTCCCGGGGCCCCATGGACAGCTACGCTGTATATTTCACAGAAAAATGTCTTCAAACTGCACCAAAAATTTTGAGGTGACTTTAATCAAAGTATTATTTATGACCTACTTGCCTTTGCGACCCCAAAGTAAAGGACTTGTCTCAGGGACACTGGGGCTGCAGGAAGTTGCAGGTTTTCCACTCAGAGTCAGCCTGACTCGGGCAACCATTCAAGGAAGATCATAAGTTCAAGTCCAGCCTGGGGAGCTTGGCTCAAAAATAAAAAAAAGCTGAGGATGTCGCTCAGTAGGAAAGTGCATAATTTAGTCCCCAGTACCACAGAAACCACTGTGAGTGTGCTGGAGAGCAGGATGCCACTGACCTAGCACACCTTCGCTTCTTTTCTTTCCTGAATCTGTTTGGGGGAAGGGAGTAGGGCAGAGCGCCACCTGCTGGCTGGCACGGCACTGCAGGCTCTTCGCAGGGAGCTACATCTACAGTTATCTTTAACCAGCATTTTTAATTCTTTATGATGTGGCCTAGTTAACTCCCTAAGATGCCCAGGCTAATGTCAAACTTGGACTTTTCCTGCCTCGGCCTCCAAGAGTGATGAGGTTACAGGCATCATGCCTGACTTGCCCCCCCCCCCACTTTTTAAAAACTGTTTTTAAAAGGAAAGCCGGGGGGGGGGGGGCGCGACACAAGATTTCAGTGTCAGCATTGTATTCATTTTGCTTTAGTTTTTATTCCCAATGCCAATGTGTCTATTTAGAAATTAGTATTCAAGACCGCATCATAATTCAGAAAATTTATTTCTTCCTCATCAAATAGGATTCACAGATAGAGAGATGCATTTAAAATATAATTCTGGATGATTACCATCATGGTGAGGGTTGAATTTCAGCCTATTTAAAAATACAAAGTAGAAAAGGTCAGGAGGGAGTGCTTTAAAACTGCTATTTTCCGCTCCACTGCAGACTGAACACACAGATTTCCAACTTGCAAATAAAGGAGGGCCCTGGAGGTCACAAATTCCCAGAAACTCAGAATGGGGCGGGGGTACCACCCGGCTTAAACCGGAAGTCAGCAAACAACCAGCCGGTGCCGCATGCTACAGACGACTTCCTGTCCCTTGCGGAGGAAGGAATCTGAAAGGGCCTTCCAACCCGCGGGAGACATGTTGGTATCTAGTAGTTGTCATAATCCTGGACGAATCCTTGTATTTTTATGGTATAAGTTGTAATATGTCTTTTTTCATCTGATTTTATTTTCTTCGTCTAGCTAAGGTTTTGTTATTTCAAAGATCCAGTTCTTTGTTTTGCTTTTCCCCCTCCCTAGTGATGATAGCTTTGGTCTCTTATTTCACTTATTTTTTTCTGTTAGTTATTAGTTCTTCCTTTTACTAATTTTGGTTTTGCTAGTTCTTTGAAACATACTAATAGGTTTGATTGTATTGGTTTGTTGATTTTTCAGAGTAAGATGTGAATTGTTCATGTGCCACATCTACAGTATTGGAACATTCAGAATTTGTCTATGTATTGCCTCTCAGTAGTGAGTGTTCTGTCTTTCCACGCTTTCATTTTACTCATTAATATTTGTCTTTCAGTTTGAAGAATTCCATTTACTATCTCCTGTAGGATGAGCCTGGTGAGCCTGTCTTTTCTCATCTTCAGTCTGTCTGTGAATGACTTTGTCCTATTTCTGAAGAAAAGCTTTGCTGGGTATAATACTTTTGGTCGGCGCTCTCTCCTTTTCATACTGTAAGAACTTCGTGCTATTTTTATGTCTGTCAGATTTCTGCTGGAAAATCTGCTATCACACAAATTGGGACATTCTTATTTGTGCTGGGGTTTTTTTTTTTTCTGCCTTGAAAATTGTTTTTCTCTTTAACCTTTGAGAGTCTCATTACAGATGGCTTCTAGTAGTCTTGCTGGTCTTCTGACCTTTCTGTACTTTGGATTTGTATACTTTTAAGGTTGGGAAGTTTTCTGTTACATTCTTAAAGAAGCTTTCTATCCTCCTGGAGCCCACGAGTCCTTGAGCCCTGCTATTTGCTCTTTTAATGCTGCTCCGAAGTTCTCAAGTGTCTATACTCCAGCAGGACCCTGGATAAGAAACCGCCCTTCAGGGGCGGCCTCGCCCTCTCCCCGGATCCCAGGAGCAGCGCAAAGCTGCGCTTTGAGATGAACACAGGACAGTGGGTGGCTGGGAGGAGCTTCCCGAAGGGTCCGCTGTGCTGACGACCAAGTGCACACGCTTCCTCTGTCCGTCCCTACCAGAAGCTCCGTCTCCCCCGATCCTGAGGCCAGAGCACGGGAAGGGGCTGCAGACACGACTTCCGGGCACCTCAGCTCTGAGGGCTACAGATTCCTCCAAATAACTGGGGCTTCCCTCAGTTACCAGGGCCAGGCCAGCCCCTCACCCCAGGAGAATCCTTTCAGGCAGGAACATAGCTCCGCACCAGCCTGGGAGAAAAGGAGACGGAGGCAGCGCTGCCTGCGCTGAGCAGGGCTGGGTAAGAGGCCACAGCGCTGACCTGCTGCTGCACACAGCTCGCCAGTTTGGGGGCTAGTGAGCACGGCGTCGAAACTTTACCGTGAATACAGAGTGACACGAGTTAACACGCGGGAAGTAACCTGAAGGGGTCGTCTCTGACCTCAGAGACATAACAGAAAAATATGTTGCATGTTTAAATTTTAAAAATTCATTACAGTGGAAGACATATTGCCATGAATGACCCTCGGAATCTCGCCCCACCCCGCACTCCCTCTCGTCCCGGCCTTTCCAGTTTATATGGCCTGTGTCTGCAGTGCACGACTACATGCACGGTGGGCAGTCGGCACACGTGTGTCACACACCCTTCTTTTATATCCCTTTCCTTTCTCCACCTCCATCTCTTGGTTACCCTGTCTTCTGAAAAGATCAGTTTCATTTCCTATGAATATCTTTTATGCTGCTTTTTAATTTATAATAATTTACATTTCTTGTAGGAGAGAGACCACGGGGCATGTAAGCTTGTGTGTCTGATTTACTTCGTTCAACATCATGGTCTCCAGGTGCATCCATTTTCCCACAGGTGACTCGCAGTCACCTGTCCTTAGGGCAGTGTGCTCCACTGGCTGTGAGGGCCACGTTTTCTTTATCTACCCTACGTGGACATACAGGCTGCTTCCAAGACTTCCAAGCTGCTGTGAGTTGTGCTGCTATACACACGAGTGTGCACAGGTCACCGTAATGTGATGTCCTTAGCTCTTTGCATCCTTTCTTTCTTGTCACTTTCTGCAACAGCTCTGGAGGGTTCTTTCCTGTGTGTTTACATGTGTTGTCCTGGCAGCCACAATGTCCTGAACAGACACAAAATGTTTTCCTTTCATGGTCATTTTGCTTTGGAGGAAGAGCCAGATCCAGTAAATAAGGCAAAAGAGGACACAGTGCCATGTTCTTGTAAGCCTTTCTTCAGTGCCTTTCAGCAGCAGCATTCACCGACTGCATGCGTAAAGAAACTCAGGAACAAGGACTTACAGAACTGCTTCAGAAAGTGGCAAGAGGGATGGGGTGTGTTCAGAGTGGGGTGTGCACATTGAAGGGGATTCGTGGCAATGTGTCTTTTATTGTAACAGAATTTTAAATATTGAAACACCACTGTTATGGCTTGCACCTGTCTAGATGTGCCCCAGAGTCTCATGTGCCATAGGTGGGGCTTTTCAGAGCTTTCCGGATCTAGAGTCATGATACTGGAATCAGTGATATGTGGTACTAAGTTAGTTCACTGACTGGAAGGAGCCCAGCTCTGAGTGGCACCATCTAAAAGCCGAGCACCCTGGATGGGGTGAAAGGAAAGGGCAGCCCTGCTGTGCTGCTGCTGCTCGCTGCCTTCCTCCTGCCTTGCCTTGAGCTGTTTCTCCTCTGCTACGCCTTGGTCTTGGACACAGCTGGTACACACTGAAACATCTACAAACTGAGCTTAAATAAACGTCTCCTCCTTTAACTTCAGGTATTGAGTAATTTTGCCTCAGCAAAAAACAATGAAGATACTCACCATACTTTGTGACAACACTGCCTACAATTTCAGCTTTTCACTACCTCTTTTCTAACTTGTCAGTTTTGTATACCTGGGATTTAGAAGGAAGTTATCTCAAAGCACCAACGAGTGACAAAGAAAAACAATACTCCAAAATGACAGGAACAAGGAAAGTTGGCAAGTGGACTGAGTTCAAGGTGGTAGAAGGGCATGCTTTCTTGTCTTCTTCCCAAATTTCCCCTGAAATGGATCGATGGGACAAGAGAAGCCATCTGGAGACCAGATATATGACATAAGCAGGTGTGGCAGGTCCCCAGAGCAGGGCTGGCAGGCAGCAGTCCTGGGGCCGCCTAAGGGCACTGGCTCTCCAGCATCCAAGTCTCAGAACCAATGGACACGGCCAACACCCCGGAGTCTCTCCTGGGCTGGTCTCTGTGGCATCAGACCTTTCCGGCCTGTCTGTACTGCCCAGAGGCCCTGCCCATGCTCCCAGTGAGAATGCAGCACCCAGCTGGCACGCAGGGTGACCCGAGCTGAGCTTGCACAGGTCCTGGTGTCCTTCACCGGAGCGGGGTCCTGTGTCACAGAGGGGCATGCTCATGTCATAAAACTGAGTGATTCGTCCCTGCACAGCTCTGCTCCCTCGATTCTGTCTTTGCCTGTGCTACCTGAACTTACTCAACTGTGTGAAACAGTGACAGTGACAGCTCAGCTCACACATGTGTGCCAGGGCATTAAGATGGAAGTGTCACTAGATGATGTGGGCCTTCCTTAAAGTCTTGTCTAGAGGGCTAGGAAAGGTGGCTTCTGTACGCAGGTCTTTGCCAAGGGCCGTACTATATTAAAAGCAAACTAAGCAGCGTGAGGAAGCAGCACGTGACTACTGTGTGACCAGCGGACACTGGCTGGTCTGTTCCGGCTGGGAGTGCAGAGGTGTGGGTACCGAGGGCCAGCAGCCCCTGGGCATCCTGCCCAGACCAGGCACCTGGATAGGGCCCGACTCCCACGTGACTCACCCCAGGTCAGAGGGCAGTCACATGGCCACTCCTCGGGCGAGCCAGAGCTGACGAGCATGTGCAGCACTGGTGTGAGAGGTGTGGGGACCACGGCAGAAGCACCCACTGCTGCGGCTGCCAGTCTGAGCCTGGCAAACCCACTCCTGGGCAGATCCCAGCACCCACCAAGGCTCTGTGTCCTCTACCCGCCCCACACCAACCTGGCTGGGCAGTTACTCTCTTCTGGGTGGGCACAGCTCTGTGTGGCTCTGCATGCTGGCACTCAGGTAGGTGTCTCCCAGTGCCCACTGCAAAGGGCAGGCTTTGCACCACCAACCTGTGCACCCACCCACCTATCATCAGCACAGGTGCCACCTCAGGGGTCTGGGGCTCACCCCTGCTTCCTGCCCTCCACACCCCACTCAGACACAGCATCGACTCCACCCCAGGACGGCAGGGCCAGGGGCCCTGGGCAGTCTGTATGGCCACGCTCCCGGAGCGCGTGCACTGGCCCCGCAGGTCCCCACAGGGCTCTGTGTCTCTGCCCGAGGACCCAGCTCCTGCGGGCTGGCAGCCGCCAGCCTCGCAGGGTCTCAGCCTCCCCGGCACGTGGAGGTCTGTCCCTGAGCGGCCTTCATCTGGCCCGGGAGGCCCTCTGGGCGGCGCCTCGGCCATGCTACAGGCTCAGCGCCAGGGTCACCTTTCTTTCGCCACAACAGTGGTGTGCATGGCTTACTTTTATTTTTTATTATAAAAACACATACAAGAGTTTAAGAAATGAGGAATATAAGACAAACCAGAGTCACGGCGAGTTATTAAACCCATTTTCTATGTACAAATACTAAAATTCCCAAAGTGGAACATCATCCAATGTGAGACACATCACAGCACTGTCCTCGGGCGGGCAGCGGCCGGGCCACGCCCCAACTTTGGGACAGGGCGGGACAGGGCGGGACAGGGCAGGACAGGGCGGGACAGGGCAGGACAGGGCGGGACAGGGTGGGACAGGGTGGGACAGGCCAACGCAGGGGCAGAGCTCTGGAGGGGAGCGCGGCTTGCCCTCTCCAACAGGCGGTTTGCGTTTCTGAGGAACTCAGCGGCAGGGAGAGAATGCATCAGATGAGTTCGGCCGGCGGCTCGCAGTGTCTGACTCTGGTCAGTGCGCAATGACGCTGCGGAAAGCTCCGGAGCCCTTCCCGCTAACACAGTGGAAGACTGCGGGTTCTCTGTAGCCAAACTATTTCCATTCGTTTGAACACAACGACTAAAAATAGCTCTGGAGCCAAATCATGTTCTTATATTGTTAAATTCATTAAAAATGCCACTCAGTTTTTAAAAGCCACTAAAAGGACACTTTCTGCAGCAAAAAAAGGGCTAAGTTCAAGTCTTCATTTGACCAAGACACAGTAATACATACCCACATGTCACATGAGTACAACAGCTGGAAGTGAAATGTACGTTAGGGGCTAAGGAGGACGTGACCGCGCATCTCCACCCTGGCCCCGCACAGCCCGGGAGAGCCCGGCGCCGAGCCACCCGCCGCCCTGCCCGGGGCAGCTCCGCGCCCGGGAGCCGGCCGTCCACCGGCGCCAGGATGTGTCAAGGCACTTGTCTCGCTGCGGTGGGGCCCCGGTCAGCCGAGCTCTTCAGCCCGCAGGGAGCCCACCTCCTCCAGGCAGCTGGCGAGGGCGGACGGGATGCAGCGCGAGGCCCCCCTCCGCCAGGCCTCCAGGACGTGCAGCGTCTCCTCCGGGTTGCTGGGGCTCAGGTCACATAGCGCGTACACGGCCGCCAGCTGGATCCCCCACGGGATATCTGGAAGGACACTCCCAATCAACGTCACACAAGAAATACCCACTACAATTTATAGAGTGTAATCCACTGACAATACTTTCTGTCAGTAGAGAAAAATTAAATCCCCAAGATAAATCCCACAATTAAAAAACAGTCAAGGCCCATCTACAACGAGAAGGGGGAAAAGGAGCCGGGCCTGGCGCGGCCTCTGCCCAGGCAGCTCTGCACGCACTACGTTCCCACGTGAGGCTTCCAGCCTCGGCGCCAGGCCAGGCAGCGGGCAAGGGGCAGTTCGGGAAACACTCCAGACGTGAAAACCGCCGCAGAATGAGATGAAGGGCCTGCTGTGCCCCGATCCAGAGGAGCAGGCGAGTCAGTTATGCTACGTTATTGCTTTGCTACTTCAGCAGAGGATCACTGAGGAGTCATTTCATATAGTCAAAATTTAACTCAAATTTCGTTTGAATAACAGGCACTAATGATCACAGCCACTTTCCAGCTTTCTGTGAGGGCTGCGCTGCCTGGCGTTGTCTGCCTTTCGGGTTCCAAACACTTGGGTATAACAAGCGATCCTAGGAATGGGACTCGGGTCGAAACACAAACTCACATGTACAACTTATCTGCAGAGTCTGAAGGTGATTTTATAAATTTTTAAATAATTTTGTAGATGAAACAGTTTCACTGAATGAAAATTTTCACTTTTTGGGGTCCTGTCAGTGCTCAAAAACGTCCCAATTGTAGGGTTCTGCAGATTGTTTGCATTTACAATACATAACACAAAACAAAACCCCACACATTCCCACACTAGTACCAAAGACACCAGCCGAACTCCACAATTAATCTTGTTCTAGTCCACAAGAGCAGGAAGAAGCCCAGAGCAAGGCCCTGGGGACAGCCGGGAAAGGATCCACCAGCCCTGTGAACAGACAGACGTGGGGCCGCTCCGGGACTCCGCTCTGGAGTGAAGCAGACCGGAAGGACAGGGCCGGGTGGCCCTCCGCACTCGGCCTGAGAGGCCACTTTCCCCGGTGCTTCGCTGTAGGAAACAAGGCCAGCACCGTCTCCTCCAAGTGCATCCTGGCACGACCCCGCCATGACTCCCCTCCTCCCCATGGGAGGACACAGGACTCCGCACTTGTGGCCGAGGAAAGTGGACATCAGCAGACACGCTGGTCTCAACTGGAGAAAGAGCACTATGGAGGCAGCGACCCCGAAGCCCATGAGACCACACAGAAAGGAAGTCACCGTGAAGCTATTCTCTGGGGCTCACTCAGCACAGCAAGCCTCTCACTGCAAGCTGAAGGCAGAGACCCAGCCGAGACTGTCTCGGTGCCCAGCACTACGTGAGATGCCACTTTGGACATTCTCATGGAGAGCTATTTAACTGCATTTCTCCTCGCTTGCCCAACCTTCCCAACAGAAAGCAGACACATCACTTGTAAGGGTCACTGAGTTAGGCTTGTCCCACGAGAGAATGGGGCAGATCACACAGTACGACAGGGGACGGACACCCTCCACGCAGATGTGCTCCTAAGGCCCCAGGTCCCCAGTCCTGGTTCGACCCGACTAAGCTTGCGGGAGTGCTTGGTGTCCCACCAGGCGGCACGGCCTTCCTGTGACGTGGTTTAGTTGGGACACAGCTCCGGAGGAGGCCTGTGGGGAGCCCAGGCTCGGCTCGAAGTTCAAAGACAGTACGTGGGGCTGAGGGCCAGCAGTGGGGCCAGGGCAGGAGAAGACTGCCTCCTCCTCCAAGAAGTACTGCCCACCGGGCTGATTACTGCCATGTGAATACCCAGACCCACCCCCACACCACATCCCCTGGGTACGGCACCAGGAGAAACACAGGAGGCAGCACACAGAGAGAAAACAGGTTAAGTGGGAAGTGAATAAGCAAGAGTTACCTTCATCCCGAGCATGCTGTATGAACATGCCAATAACTGAACTGATATTTTTCACAGTAGTTGGAAATCCTTCCTTTAAACCCAACTGGCCCAGGCGACCTACAAGAAATAAAGTATAAACAGACTTTGGTGACGTGATTAACTGTTCATAAAAACTTTGACTTAGTGTTTTTCTTCTAACATCATGTACTTTAATCTTAAAGTCCTGAAGTTGCGGTGAGCACCCCCGAGGCGAAAGCAGGCTAGATAACGAGGCCTAAGACTTACTAACACCCGTGCCCCCTGGAATTCGTCAGACGCTCGCCGTCTCTCCTCTGACCTGCAGACAGCACGATGCTCGGCTTTCTGAGCTAAGCTGCAGCACAGGCAACGACACTCCCAGGAGACAACAGTCGGCAGGTCAGACGTGTCACGGTCCTCTTAAGCATGACACAGCAGGTGAGGACCCGCCGTCAAAGCACACCCTGGAACCTACTGTCACCGTCCGCCGCCGCCCAGAGCCAGGAAGGCCGCCCTCGCGGCGCTCAGGTGGGACACGGGCCAAGGTGACAGCAGATCCTCAGAGTGGGGCGTCTCCGGGTGCGGCCGCTTCTCGGGCACCAGCTGTCCCAGCTCCAAGGCCGTCCCTGGAATGCAGCTGGACAGACAGCCAGGAGCCTCCTGGGACAACGTGGGGCACCATTCCCGCACAAGAGAGCCGCCGGACGGGGCAGCGGCGGGAGCACGGGAGGTGCTGTAGCAAAAGGTGACACGTGAGGCCTGGGGACACTTCCGCCGGCTGCCCGAGGCTGACAGCACCCCTCCACCAAGACCTGTCTGAGAAGGAGTGGTGGCAGCGGCATCGAGTGCGGCGCTTTTGTATTGCTGCTACCTAAAGATGTCTATGAATCCTTCATGTTCACGTGAACAATGCGGGTTGAAATTCATCTGTGGGCAGATGGGTTCCTTCACCATCCAAGCTGGACGAGGAGATCTTAATAACCAGCATGAAGAGCTCACTGATAAGGCGTAACACTTCACACTGCAAACACTTGAAGAAATTACTTTGACCTGGGCCACGTGGTGCCCATCGCCAAAAAAAAAAAAAATTAGTACTCATTTTATTGCACATCAAAAAGAAATATCCAGAACTACTGAAGAGCCAATCAGATTCTCTCCCAAGCAGGGGTGCACGTCATTACATCTCAGCACTCTGGGACACCGAGGCAGGAAGACCGCAAGTTGGGACCCAGCTTAGGTAATTTAGCAAAACTCTGACCCAAAATTAAAAACTCTTTTGAGTTGGTGATGTAGCTGAGCAGAAGAACTGGGTTCAAGTCCTAATACCAATAAATACATTAATTTTTAAAAACTTTTCCCTATCACCAACTATGTGTCTATATGAAATTGACTTCATGTATTCAACCAAAGCACTGGATTTCAAGAGACTGAATGCAGAGCAGAAATGAAAAAGCATCTGTCTTCTCTACCGCCAGACAGGAAAGAAGCCTGCAACAAGGGAATGCCATTCCCATTAGTTTCTGTTTGGGAAATATAATTCTTTAAATAAAAAACAACACAATTTCAATTTCCAATTGAAATTCCAATGCTATACTTCACACAGCTAGAGAAAATAATACAAAAATTCATCTGGAACCACAAGAGACCTAGAAAAGCAAAAGCAACTCTAAGCAACCACGACATGGCAGGGGGTATTACGATCCCCAATTTAAAACTCAACTATAAAGCCACTGTGATAAAAACTGCATGGTACTGGCAAAGTAACAGACCTGAGGACCAGTGGAATAGATCAGAAGATGCAGAAACAACCCCGGATACACTAAGCCACCTTATCTTTGACAAAGGAGCCAAACATCCTCAACGGAGGAAAGACAGCCTGTTTAACAAACGGTGCTTGAAAAACTGGGCTTTAACCTGCCAAAAGCTAAAGCTAGACCTATCTCTTTCACCATGCACAAAACTAAACTCACAAAGGCTATGAGACTTAAACATTAAAACAAACAATAAGCCTGCTGGAAAACAGATTAGGTAAAACTCTTGGGAGACAATGGCTTAGGCAGAGACTTTATGAATAAAACCTCTATAGCACAACAACTAGCAGAAAAAATCAACAAATGGGATCTCATCCTACTGAAAAGCTCTTGCACAGCAAAAGAAGTCACTGGCACTGGTAAAAGACAACCAACAACATGGGAAAATATCTTTACTAGCTGTTTATCAGACAAAGGGCTATTATGTACAATATATAAAGAACTTAAACAGATCAGCCTCCCCAAGTTTAAAGACCCAATTCAAAAATGGGCATCTGAAATGAACAGACACTTCTCAGAGGCAGAAGTCAAAGCAGCTAAGAAACATATGAAGAAATGTTCAACATCACTGGTCATTTGAGAGATGCAAATGAAAACAACACTGAGATTTCATCTCACTCCACAAAGAATGGCCGCGATCACAAAATCAACCAACAATAAATGCTGGCGAGGCTGTGGGGAGAAAGGAACCCTTCTCCACTGTTGGTGGGATTGCAGACTTGTGCAACCATCGTGGAGATCTGTGTGGAGATTTCTCAGAAAACTAGGACTAGGGGTCCCATTTGACCCTGGTATCCCCCTGCTGGGAATATACCCAAAAGAATTTAAAAAATCACATTGGAAAGACAGATGTACACCCTTGTTCATAGCAGCTCAGTTTGTGATAGCTCAGTCTTGGAAAAAACCCAAATGCCCATCAACTGGAGAGTGGATAAAGAAGATGTGGTTTTTTTATAAAATGGAGTACTATTCTGCCATAAAGAATGACAAGATTGATTTAAGTGCAAATGGATGCATCTGGAGGACATGCTAATGAGTGAAATCAATAGATCACGGATAGGCAAATACCGGATCTTCTCACTGATATGAGCACCTGCAGATGCAAATGAGCTCTAGAAAGTATGATGGTCTTTGTAGAATGGGAAATTTCCAAGGGAAATTTGGTATGGGGATGTAATGAGGGGAAGGAATAAATATGATTCTGAAAGAAAATAAAAGAACATGTATATAGGGGGTGGGGAGGTGTGGGTAGGTGGGGATATGGGTAAAAATGAGAATTGACTTGTGTCATATATTGGTACAAATTCCCCAATGTTATGTGTGATTGTGAGATGTATATAAATAAAGAATTCAATAAAAAAAAAAACCACTTATGCTCACAAGCCTACCATGGCTGAGTTTCCAAGCCTCCGGCCCTTTGCTTTCAATCAGAGCGTCTCCCTCCGTGTCAGCTGGCTGCAGGGTGGAGGCCCACTCCCGACAGCTACCACGGCACACACGTTCCTCTGACGGGGCTTCTAGGACAGTCACGTACTTTAAGCTCAATGCTTTGCCCACGTTCGTGTACCACAAACATCACGCAGGTTACAAATGCGGCCCACAAGCTTTCTACTGAGTGCAGAAAAACTGAGGCACAGAGTACTTGGGTAACCTTGCCATAGAAGGGCATCCGGGCATTCTAGTGCAGCCAGCAGTGAACACAGCGGAGAATAAGGAGTGAGTCTCAGGGTCGAAGACCAACCCCTCACTCCAGTGCACACACGTGTGCCCTAGGGGGAGGGGAGGGAGTCTGGGGACCTGCTAACCAGGGAAGGCAGATCCACTCCACTCAAGACATCAGCTGTGGGCACACTCGTGTTGTTCTCATTTTTCCTTCTTTCTCATGTTTTTCCTGCCATCTCCCCTCTCCCCTACCCTCTCCTCCTCACCTGCCCTGCCCTTTTGAACCCTTACTTTCTATTTTACATTTATCTGTTATACATTTTTGTTCCTCATTCACTCTTGCAGCTTCTTACACTAGAGGAACATTCAGTATTTATACATGTGTGTCCTATTTATTTCATTAAAGAGTATGGCCTCAATGTGCATCTATTTAGCTATAAATGTTTCAAATTTATCATTCTTTAAGGTTGAATATAACATACACACATCTTTATCCAGTCTGGTTGACGGGCATTTGGGTTGTTTCCAAGATTTAGCCATTACAAATCGTGCTGTTATAAATATGGATGCATATATATCGCTATGGGATGAACTTTTAATTTTTTTGGAAGACACCAGGAGGGAAATAGCTGGGTCAAATGGGACCCCTAATCCTAGTTTTCCTGGGAATCTCTACAGATTTCCAGCAGTTGCGCCAGTCTATATTCCCACCAACAGTGGAGAAGGGATCCTTTCTCCCCACAGCCCCACCAGCATTTGTTATTGGATGATTTCTTGATTACAGCTATTCTTTCTGGGGTGAGATGGAATCTCAGTGTTGTTTTCACCTGTATCTTAAATGACCGGTGATGGTGACCATTTCTTCATATATTTGTTGTTTTTACTTCTTCATCTGAGAAATATCTACTCAGATGCCCATTTCTGAATTGGGTCTTTAAATGTGTATGGGGGGTCTGATTTTTAAAAATTATTTATGTACTCTAATAGTAGTCCTTTGTCTGAGGAACAACTGGTAAAAATTCTTTCCAACACTGTAAATTGTCTCTCCACTCTGTTGGTGCTTTCTCTTTGTGCAAAAGCTTTTTAACAAAATGGGGTCCAAGCTATAATCAATCACTTTGTGCCACTTCCCATGCTACTGACATGTACCTTACCTTTTCACTAGGTTCCGGTCTCAAATCAATTTTTTTGTTTACTCAACACAATGTCTCTACATTTGCACATGAAGTATAAACAGAGGAGAAACATGTATTGCCCACAAGGTAACAAGAGAAGCAGAGATAATATATTTCTTACCGTGAGCCACTTGTAAGATTTACCTAACAGTTGCAAATACTAACTTTACCTCAAATGATACTCTTTTTGGGCTTTAATTAACTACAACTTAAAGACACCTAAACTCACAGTGATCATCTTCACCCATCTGAAGGCTGCATCAGTCACAGACCTCAGAGGAGCTCTGACCTGTCCACCCCGGGGCAGTGAACACTGACCCCAGAGCCAGGAGTCGGTTCAAGCTGAGGGAGCCCTTCAGTGATCACCAGTGCTCATCATGGGAACTTCTGCAAGGTGTGGATGGCAGCACATCAGAGACGAGAAAAAGAGGAAAACAAGTGAGTAAAATAAAGACATGGGGCTCCAGGGAAGAAGTAGAACCAAACGGCCATGTGCTCCTCTTTAGGTCTGGGAATAAGCAGCATCTATATCTCAACCAAAGTGTTTTGGAACAGTGATTTTAATTGGACGAGCATGAAAAACTGGGATATCCTGACTTCAAATATCAAACGAGACTGTTCTTAGCAATTTCTGTACCGTGATGTGCATGGTATCGGTAAGTTTTCTAGGAGAAAGAATACAAGTAAGCAGCATATGGATTAAAAACTGACAAATCTTAGTGTGTGAGGACTGAGCAGCAGTAAGGAAGGCGAGCACACAGCACCGGGTCCGGCGGGTGCAGAGCCGGTCATCGAGAGCAGCAGGACTGATTCCCCCACGCAGACGGCACGGCCAGAATCCAGCACTCACCGATCAGCCTCAGGATGGACGCTACAATAACATCAGGCGTGTACGCAATGTTTGCATGTCCTTTCCTGTATTTTATCCACTTATCCATTACAGGCCACAGCTCCTTGCTGTAAAACAACAGGGAAGAAATAGGAGCGTCAGCACAAGAGCACCTGACCCTGTGCATGGCCGGCCCATCGGCAGTGAGTGCACCGAGTATGTGCTGCCGAGCTTCCTGTCTACCCTAAATGAGAACAGCCGGACCAGAGGCTCCTGTCTTAGCCGCTCAGCACATCTGTGCCCATGCCGGCTTAGAAGGGGCTATAAATGCCCACCCACGCTTCCATCTCTCTTTCCACCCTTTCTCCAGGATCCCAAAGCCACAGAACTAGCAAATGGAATCTAGATTTTCCAGGTGCTAAGGCAGCCTGAATTCCAGAAGCTGACAGAAAACTGGGAAGAGCTCAGAAAAAAAAAGCACATGTGCAAAAATGAGTTAAGTTAAAGGGAAAAGGACATCACGAATCGGAACACTTGTTAGATGGATAAAATCTTTCCACAGACTAAAAGCAATGCCAGCTCTGCCCCCTCTCTCTTTGTGACAAAGCAGTACTGAGTTCTTGCTTGGTGTTCATAATGTATCACTAGAAAAGACAGATGCACATAAAAATGGGTTGAATAACCCCATCTCAGAAAACTCTCACACTTCTAATTTTGGCTTTTCCTTCCAGATACATCTTCCTCTTTGTGCAGCAAACAACGTGGTACGAGTACCTGACTGCGGCGGGAGGATGCAGGCTCTGCAGTCCCCAGCCACAGGCTCGATGGTCCATTATGTCCTCACTGCTAATGGAGGATCACAGTCCTGTGGCAGCGAGTGGCTGTGGCACTGGGCTCACGAGGGGACAGAAAGGCCCTGGCACCTGGTCTCCCTTGCGGAGCTGGTGAGGAACCCACCTAAACCGTCCATCTTCACACAGGCTGTGAGGCATGGCTCGGCCAGATTCCCAGTAACTGTGAGGCACTCTTCCACGTCAGACCTTCCATCAAGATCTCTTTACAGTGTGCGTTTAAACACAGTTAAATCCCATTCTACAGGGGCACTGAACTCAGTCCCTAGGGGCTGAAATGCAGACGTTCAGCCCTCCTGAGCTTTGGCTAGCGTGGGGGAGCAGCGGGAAGAGCACCAGTAGAGACAGTCCTTGCAAACGTCACTTCCACAGACCATAGCCAACCCGCTGGCGGATGCCCCGTTAAGCAAGCCCTTGCCAGCCAGGTCCACGGGAAGTGCGGATCACAGGAAGGGCCTGCGATGGCGCTGTTCTCCCAGACAGCACAGGCAGCGCCCGGGTCTGGGTCACGGAGAGGAGCCTGGCCAACACTGGTAATGCCCGGGACATCGAGCTTCATTCTCAGGGAAAAAGCCACTGTCCTGTCCTTTTGAAGATTTCTGTTCCTTTGGATTTTCCAGAGTACTTGGATTTTAAGATAAAGACCACACGCTTCCTTTGCTACATACTTGCTGATGCTGAGGCTGTGCCAGTGAGCCCTCCCCGAGACCATCCTACTGGCAAGAGAGTCACAGAGTACAGTGACACACAGGGACAGGGACTACAGAAAACTCAAGCAAAGTGGCAATGACATGGGTAGCTAAATTTAAACGGTTTCGGCTGCCTTTATGAAACAACAAAAATGATTCAGACTGCAATCCACCATCCACACAGCACACGACAATTAAAGTAGCTGTTCTGAGTCAGCGGAACAGCCGACCTGATGATGTTATCGTGTGTCCAAACCCACTTCTGATGGGAGCAGAGCAGGTCGATGGCGAAGATGTGCTCCCACGTGCTGTCGCTCAGGTCCTCCCCGAACTTCTCGCTGGGCTGGAATTCCAGCTTGGGGCATAACTGTATGGTCAGCAGCAGCTTGGAAACCATGATGCCGACATCCACAGGGGCGCTCTAGGGAGGAAAAGCACATATGCTTAAAATACAAGTGCGTCTCAGACCTGGAACGCGAGGTGTGATGGATTCTCAAAGGTGACGGAGAGCATCAGATGAGTCAGCACTTAACCTGACAGCGTCAGCTGCTAAAGCAGCTGCACTTTGAGTAGGAAACTCTGTCACGCCATGATGGCAACGTAGCTACACAATAGTAGCTGACAGGGCAGGTAAAAAGCTAGAGGCAGGATGCTGAGTTCAGTAAGGTACACAAGGGCTCGGCGGCAACCCTCATAGGAAGGCACGTCGGCGTCCCTCACACCTAACAATTACAATGCTAGTTACAATAAAAAAAATAAGCCTTTAAAAACGTCTATAGAGCCTGTTCATCTTTCTGACACTGCAGACCAGTGTGACTTTTCCAGAAATTCTTAAAACTGAATCTGCTTTTCCTGGAGAATTACGTCCCCTTCTGGCACTGTGTGTGTGCTTCCCCGGTGCTGTCTCACGTCTCCGTACTGTCGCGTGTCCTGGTGGAAAGGGGCCCTTCTCCTCCTGCAGTCGCCTATGACACACGCGTGTAGCTGGACAGTCGCCCCACCCGGGACAGACGCCGGGCTATGGCCAGCTCGCTTTCTTACAGGCGCTGCGATGAGAACTGGCAGACGAGGCCGGGGAGGGGATCTGCATGGTCTTAAAGGAGGATCTAGGAGAACAGCTGATTTCTTTCCTAAAATAATGCTTAACTTTGTAAGAATCATCTACTGGTTTTTTCTCCTCATTTTTTTTGGAAAAAAATAGAAACAGCTTTTGAAAATGAAGAGGGAAAGAAGGGTTGAAGGGAGGGAAAGGGAATGGGGAAATAAGAGAAATCAAGATACACCATGTACAGGTACAAGTTCTGTATGACAAATGTGATCATTATAAACTGTATCAATAAAATTAGTGCATATCAAAGAAAAAAAAAGAATGAGCTTCTTTACAAAGTAATTTGCTGTCTGACATCTCCATCAGCACTGTAGGCAAATTCCAGTGTAAAAGTAATGATATTCAACACAGGGTTATATCTTTACATGATACAAAGCTGGGCTTGGAGACTGGCTTTATGGTGTGAAGGGCTCGAGACATTAATCTGTAGCTTAATCTGCGTAAGTATCCTGAAAGATGCTCAAGCGTTCTCACTATCACACAATCTTAAACAAAATCACAGCCCAGAAATATCTACCTGACAAGCCAAACTCAACCAAAATGGCAAACATTCTTCCCTTAGGGAATTTAATAGCTCTGCACCCTCAGAAGATGCAGAAGTAAATATGGACGTGAAAAGAATATAACTCGTACTTTGTTTTGTATTATATATATAAGAATATATATCACAGTAACTGTGAGCACATTGTAATGGACAGTGATACCTCGGTTCCAGAACTTTAATTTGTTCCACGATTCTGGGGAAGACAACTGTGGATGTGTTTGTCATACAACACAGAGTTCACTAAAAGATGAAAATTTTTACAAATACTTTTGTTCACAAACCAAACTTTGTAAACAGCAATGTTTGTGAATGAAGGTGTTGCTGTATACGAATTTAATTTATGCTATGGAAAAGTGCTGAGAATTGTTAGCTACAGCTTATACCATGTGATATTATGGCATTAATTACAAATGTAGAGAATGTAAACAGTATTTAAATACTCAATACAACTCCTATTCCCCATCCTCAATTTGATTTCTACATTCTAAACTGCTTAAATTCTCACTAGATTCTGATCATTAGATTTAAAGGTTGAATTTGATGTGTTTTCAAGGAATATATCTTAAATTTATGATTACTTTAAAAATAATTATTAAAGTCTACAGGTACGACTAATCATTTATGAGATTTTAATTTCTTAACTATGAACTAATACACCATTAATCAATGGCCAAAGTGAAGACACCTCTGTGACAACTGATTATGAAAGGAACAAGACTTATGCATTTCAAAGCTCTGGTAAGAGGTGTACAACTTTGCAACTTTTTAACCGAGCAGTGTATCCAGCCAGTGGTCCCTTCTCCATGCAGAAGAAGGAGCATACTGTGTCCCCCACCCCTGCAGAGCCTGGAGCACGTAGCACTCTGGGGAGGCAGAGACGCACTTCCCACACTGCAGGGTGAACTGATGATGCTCAAGGTTTTCAATTTGCACCGTTTTGGACTGTGCAAACTAGGGATGCTCAGCATGCAAAGTTTGTACAAGTATCTCAAAATGCAAAAAAACCCAAAAAAAACCCTGACATTTGAAACTTTTGGTTGCAAATATTTTGGAAAAGAGATGTCCCCTCTGAGGGTGATGTGTGTGGCCACATGTGTCCACCGCACCCAAGCTGTGAAGGGGATGCGACCCAGGCGCCCCGCGTGCTGAGCAAGCGCTCTCTCCTGAGTAACCATGAGGACCGGAAGCCTCTCTCTGACGCTGAAGACGCACCGCCCCGGGACAGCACCTCACACTGAGGTGCTTGGATGCACTGGGCTTGGCCGCTGACGAAGGGAGGTGATGACAGATTTGCTGTTTCATATTCACCTAATTCTGCACCAAGAGTAGCACTTTCCTTTCCTGTCTACAAAACAAAGTAAAAACCTAACAAATATTCACTCAAAATACCATTCCACACATAAACCATGAGGATTTTTTAAAAACATAAAATATATGCTCATTAAAAAAAGGAAACTACGAAAGAAAAATCAACCTCTCCACAATTTTGGTATCTCTTCTTAAAGTTCACTACTAGTACACAAAAATTAGGACTAAAAACTCATAATCCAAATACTATGAGGTATGACTGAATAATATGGTGAACATTTAATTTTAAAAATTATTACAGTTGGGCCGGAGATTTAGTTCAGTGGTTCTGGTGCCTGCCTCGCAAGCGCAAGGCCCTGAGTTCGATCCCGGTGACCACATAGAATGCTGGGCGTGATGACTTATGCCCACCAGCAATCAATACCACATACCACAGTGCCGGGTGTGGTGGCTCACGCCTGTCATCCCAGCACTAGGGAGGCAGAGGCAGGAGGACTGCTGAGTTCAAGGCTTGCCTGGGCTACACAGTGAGCTCAGGGCCAGCTTGAACTACAAAGCGAGACCGTCTCAAAAAAAAAATTTATTACAGTTAAAGACACATTAACCACTAATCATGGCCCTCCCTGTGAACACTCTCACCTCCTTATTTCTGTCCCTTTCTGGAGCGGTGCTGGAGGTCCTCTGAGGCGCCCCTCTGGGCGCGTGGCCCCACGGCGGCCCTGAGGTCCTGCACTGGTTCCCATATTTCCCTCTAACCCTGCACGGCGCCGCGTCCGCGGCTGCGCTGGGTGAAGGCCTGGCCCGCAGTGCTGCGAGCTTTCCCACGAAGGGCACCAGCGGAGGCCTCTGTGGATCTCAACAGCGCCTTGTGCAAAGACACTCAGGGAACGATTCCCAGACACGCTTCAGAAAGTGGCGAGAACAATGGAGGTGGGTGTTCCACGTGAGCGGAAACATTTTGAGGGTGACTAAAGGCAATTTTTAAATTTAAATATTCACCATATATTTTGGTCACACTGCCTACTTTCATAGGTCAATAAAAGTCAAAATAATAAAAGGTCATGTGAGAACAAATTAAAACAAATCTAGGTCTGTCAACCAAAAAAAAAAGAATACAGTACAGTAGATTCAGAAAAAGCTGGACAGGAAGAAACAGACATCAACTTCTGCATCGAAGTGTCTGCTGAGAATTAAACAGTCTCCGCCTAGTCCCAGCCCTTTAGCCATGTGCACACACATACAGATTCCATCAGTATAAATTAGCAGATGAAAGAAACTCTGG
This sequence comes from Thryonomys swinderianus, assembly GCA_004025085.1. Lineage (NCBI taxonomy): Eukaryota > Metazoa > Chordata > Mammalia > Rodentia > Thryonomyidae > Thryonomys > Thryonomys swinderianus. The sequence continues at coordinate 29,867 of PVIC010007092.1, read as the reverse complement.
AAAATTAATAGAGTCCATATTGCAATTCTTCTGAGGTAGCTCCTGAACGCTTAGAAAGCGCCTGAACTTAGGCCAGAATGCTTTTTAAGGATCTTATACCTAACATCTCGATGATGCTTATGATCAAAACAAAACTAAACAGAACGCCAAGGAATGCCACCCGTGCAAGGTCTCCACCCGTGGGGGCGCAGTGCCAGAGGATACTGAAAAGCTCACCTTTTCCCAGTTGAGAAAGGCTTTCAAACAGCTCCGCACCTCCCCCCTGGCACGCTGCCTGGCGACGAGCTGCATCGCTTTGCTGATCACCGACTGGGAAACAAACACATCGTGCCACATGTTGGCAATGAACAGAGTCAGCTTCTCAGACTCCGGAAAATCTATGAGACAGAAAACAATGTAAGAAAACCTCGACATTGGACCCAGTTAATGAACTGAAAACCGGAAACAAACAGCGCTTCCTCCTCTGTGGGGCCGCGCACAGCCTCCTGCAGCCACAGGCCCTGTAAAGCGGGGGCCGAACGGGGCATTGCTCTCAGCAATGTCTGTCTTCTCTGCTTCTTCTCCCTCCTACTGTACTCAGCTGACTTCTGAACACAGTACAAAAATACAGACTGTATTGAAAAAAACCCCTCTAACGTATAAGAAAACGCACGAAATTCTTTCCTATGTCCTACGGACACGTGCACATATTCACGTGGGGAGAGATGACTGCAGGAGAGAAAATCTGACTTGTAGAGTTTTTAGATTTGAGGAGATTCCACACTGATTTCATTACACTTTGTTCTACACTCTAGCTTACCTATTCACGTGATCAAAATATTCTGAGTAAAGAAACTGAAGAACCGTGACACACAAGTAAATCCAGCCAACCAACCCCCAGCCACGGCCGATGCCACTCCCTCTGACCGCCGTGAGTCAGAGGGACCCAACCTGTTCCTGCCTCCGGCCAGACATCTACTTCTACTGCGTACATAGGACTAGAATTTCTGCATCATTTAGTACATGTATTGATTTTATTAAGAGTTTTTTCCCCCCAATAAATGGCTATGCCAGTCAATGTGAAGATTTTGATACTGTCACAAAACCAGACTGTTTTAATTTTCTGTTGTACTTTATCTGTCATCGCTATATGTCTAAAAAGAATGGGTAAATCAAAGGATGAACTCAATGTGTACTTTGATCTCTTAAATTCAAAAGTTATTTTTACAAGGAAAGATTCCTGGACTCCTCAGACTATAAATCCAGAGTAAATACAATTAATGGTTGTCAGTGATGCATTTTTCTGGAGACGCACTGGGCACAAGATAAATATTCATCCCTCCAGAATGTACCATCTAGAGAAGAGACACGACAAATAAAAGGAGTCCAGACACAGCGGAGAGGCAGACGGGCCTGGAGCGGAGCACGCAGGAAGACTGGGGGCGCGAGGAGCCCGAGGGCGGCTGAAGGGCTCAGGGCCTCGGGAACACAGGCTGCAGTAAAGGGGCTTTCTGTGGATGGAAAGCAGCATCCATAGGGCTGGCCAGGCCCACATTCCCTCCGCTGCCCACCACAGTGGAAACTCACATCCGTCCGTCTGTCTGTCCAGTCTGTGTCCATACCACAGACCCCCAGACTCCCAGCAGAACCCCTCAGGGCTTGCTGAACGAGCTCGTTCTGCCCGCAGCCCATCCTGTGGGCTCCTCTCTGCTTCCCTGCGTGACAACAGGCCGGCTCCCCGAGCTCCTCCCGCCCCTCTTCTCCATCGGTTTCCAAGGTGCAAGTCACTCATCACAGGAAAACTTGCTTGTTTGCTCTTCTCTCTTCCACTAGATCCTACATTCTGAAAGGAGGGGAATTTGCTTATTTTCTTCCCCTAAAACCACATCTATTTGTAGGCAACGCTTAGTATGTTAAGCTGCATTGGTGCACCATTTCCTGATGTAAAAACAGACACTCTGGGATCAGAGATTTAGCTCAGTGGTTCTGGTGCCTGCTTAGCAAGCACAAGGTCCCTGGTTTGATCCCCGGTAACCACATACAACAATACTCACACCCACTGGCAATCAGCACCACATACCACAGTGCTGGGTGTGGTGGTTCACACCTATCAAAACTCGCGAGGCAGAGACAGGAGGATTGCTGAGTTCGAGGCTTGCCTGGGCCACATAGTGAGCTCAGGGCCAGCTGGGACTATAAAGCAAGACCCTGACTCAAAAACAAAAACCAAAAACAACCCCAGATGCTCTGAGGCAGCGAAGGCCTGGTTCGACCCCTCGGTGGAGACCGAAGTAACCGTAGTGGAAGGACAATCACAAGTGACCCTCAAGTCTGTCTGCTCTCCGTCCCCGCCACACCCCGTCCATGAGCTTTGGGATCCAGGCCCACTGCCGCCCTCTGCAGTCAGGAGCGCAGCTTTCTGGCTGGTCATTACAAGAGCCTCTCTGTATTTTTTGTCAACTGTATCTCATTCTAAGGTCGCCACCCAGCAAACAAATGCACAGTAATGACAAACACCCCAGTGTTTGTGTTTAGGGGAAGATGTGTGTGCTGATTAAGTAAACACTGCTGAAAACCAGCCGAGCTGCTCACGTCGTTTAATACATGCACAAACCTAACACTATCTTCAGAGACACATGACAGCCCAAGAAGAGAGTCCCCAGCACTAGGGAAGAAAAACAACAGTATTATTTTCAATACAAAAATGTCTCGGCCTACAAGTACCTTCTTTCAGCAGGCTGTAGCAAAAGAGGCGAGCCCTTGCCAGGTCTCCGAGCTGTCGACAAATGCCCACATACACCCTGCAGAGGGCATGCATGTAGTCATGCTCCTCAGACGCCTTCTGAGCCTTCAGTTCTGAGAGGATGGAGCGAAGCAAGCACTCTGCTAAATGCTGCATTGGAAAAAACAAGAGGGCAAAGTGCAATCGTGTTTATCTTGGGCTACCCGAAAAGGGCAGAAGTGATCAGGTACCTATTAGAAAAATGGAACCTGCACAATATCAGAAGATGGAACACAGTGCTAACTGGTAACTTGGTTAACAGTCAAATACCCGCACCGGACAGGGTGTAAAACGTCCCATGTCTGGCCTGTTGTAGGTGGTGCGGGCAGATGCCAGGTGGCATGTAAGAGACCTGACTGCTACGTGATCGCCACCACTCAGTAAGGAGCAGTCTCCTGGGTTTTGCCCAAAGGTCCGCAAGTGATAAGCCTGGTCTAGCCCTCCTCATGCCCTTGCGTTCTAAATTCCTGTCTAGTGTCTACCTACTGTTCAGATGTGAAAATACTGGCTAACATTTTCCTTCTTCAGGAAGGGGATCATTAAATGACAATTTGAGCCGGGCGTGGTGACTCACGCCTGTCATCCCAGCACTCGGGAGGCAGAGGCAGGAGGATTGCTGAGTTCCAGGCTTGCCTGGGCTCCATAGTGAGCTCAGGGCCAGCCTGAACTGCAAAGCGAGACCCTGTCTCAAAAAACAAACAAACAATCAAAAAACCAAAAAAAAAAAAATGACAATTTGATACACATTCACTCATATTTAAGAAAAACAAAACAGCTTTTCAACTTGATTTTTCTCCATGACTCTGGCTCCAAAACAGGTTAGACAAGAACTGAGTCAAATTCGGTGGTCAGGTTCAGTGTAGACCTTAACAGGAAATTTGATTTAGTTCTTATCTAGTTCCGTTTGCAATCAGAGCCTTGCAGAGACCTGAGCTCGTGGACTGAGGAACCACTACAGGGAAAAATAAAAATATTCACGCCACAGGGACTGCGAGGATGTGCGATACCCTGCTGCGTGGAGTGCGCAGCATGGGAACCGACACCAGGAGCTCTGGACGTTTAGGAAACACGCAGCTCTGGAGGGCCGGCCAGCCGTGCACGGAGCCCGCAGCCCCTTCCTCCGGCTCTCTCTCACCTGGGCATTCGCTGCCCGGAATTCCTGCTGTCGCTCTCTGCAAAGTGACACACAGCTGAGCGCCCATAGGCTGCGGCTGTCCGTACAGTGCCGCCCCACCCAGTGCACACAGACTGTCAGACGTGTCCAATGTTACAGTGCTGGCTAGCCATGGGTATTTGTCCCGTTTACACTGATGATTCTCAACCTCACAATAAAACTTCTGTTCATTCTGCAGAGTGGAGGGCCCTGCCTTTGAGGAGATGCAGTCTGATATACTCAGAGAAAATCAGCCACGTACCTTTTTTGTTGTGCTGAATTCAAACACAACTTCCTTCTCTTGGTCTCTCATAACGGGCCTTTTGGAGATATTTCCCACATACACGTGACTACGAATGACAGGTAACAGGTCAAAAGAAGACTCGGCGATTTTCTTCAGTGCACGAGCTATGGCTTTATCATGGGACTCCACCGTTTCTTTCGGCTTTCTGGGGATCTGGGGCGCTGGGCTGAGGGCTGTGGCAAAGCTGCCCCCCTGCTCCGTGGCGGCGTCAGCTCCTGCCGGGGAGAGGTGTCCCGGGAGCTTCCCGAAGCCTCGCCTGGCAGCAGCCCCTGTAGCTTCCGGCTCTGGGGACGCGCTGTCCAGCCGCAGTCGCTTGGCACTCCTCGGAGGCGATGCCGAAGTCCTCTTCCCGGCCGAGTCCTGCTGGGCCCTCAGGTCTCTCGGCCTGGGCTGGTGGCTGTCAGCGCCAGAGCCACCCCCAGTTTTGACGAAAGCAGTGGAGGAGGAAGCGATGGCCTTGAGCCCCAGCAGAGCACTCACAGGCCCTGCCAGGGTCTTCCCGTCGGCAGAGGCCCCTCGAGACAGCTGGAGGTTCCCTTTGAGGATGCTGAGGGTCCGCGCCCTGGCAGACAGCTCTGGGTACATGGTGTCGAGGATTTTCACAGAGTTCTCCTGGGAGCCACCCGCAGCGGCGGGGTGGCCAGGCGCACAGGGCGGCAGCCTGCCTGGCACGGGGAGCGCGTGCTTTGGTGTGGCCGCACAGAACTGCAGAGGAGAAGACACGATCCTCTCCCCAGCCGGGCCGGCGGAGGGAGACGGAGAGGGCCCCGGGGGCGACGGCAGCGCTGTGTCCTCCGGCCACAGAGACAACGCGGGAGGCGCAGGGGCTTCACAGGAAGGGGACGGCGGGTTGACAGGGGAGGCTGGGGAGCACGGGCTGGGAATGGACGTTAGCGGGGAGATGGGCTGCGAGGTCCGCGGAGGCGTGGCTACCAGGGGGGCGAGCAGGGGCGGCAGAGGCGGCCCCACCTCCTGCCGGATCTTGCTCAGCGTGTCAAGAGGACAGTCTGTGGGAGTGGACGTGTCGGCTTTCGCCAGAACGGGTTGCGCCTGACCTCGGGGAGCTTTTGTGTCCCCGAAACCAGACCTCGGGACTTCACTCTGCGGAGCTTCCCCTCTGCTCGGCGCTGAGGTCTTCGCTGGTCTGTTGAGCTGATCTTTGCTCGGACCCTTAGATCGGTTCTTATTCTTGCCAGATGGCTCTAGCTTTGAGTTGTAATATGTGTGATCAGAGGCGATATTCAGAGTCTCAAACGTCTGATCGTATATCTGAGAACTAACCCAGATGCTGGGCTTGACAGGTCTGTTCCGCAGACGGCTCTTATCGAAGTTGGCGCTCTGCCCGCTGCTTGACACATCCTCCTGGGCACCCAGGAGACTCCTGGCACACGGAGGCCGCTGCGGGGTGGCGTCTGGGGACCGTGCCGCAGGTGTCAGCGGAACGAAAGCCGCCCCCAGTGCCCCCTGCACCTGACCCTGAGAATCACGCAGTGCACCCCGGGCCCCGCCTGGAGAGACGGCGCTGTGCACCCAGCCGCGCCCCCCATCGGTGACGAGACTCTGAGCCTCGGGCCTCAGTGCGCTGATGACTTCCGAGGTCGCCGCGGGAGGCGAACGCTGAAAGGCCCCCTCCGCCTCACAGCCAGAGCCGCGCCCGGCCCCGGGCTCTGCAGCAGGGTCAGCGCGCGTGGCGCTGGGCTCCGCAGGCAAGGACGGGCCCTCCCCGCGGGTGGCAGGCCCGGCGGCCGGGGGACTGTCCTCGGGTCTGCGCCCCGGGCGGCCCCCATTCCTTAACGGAGAGCCGCCTCGCACGGGCGCAGGAGGAGGCAGAGCGGGGGTGAGGGCTGTGACTTCCTGAGCGAAGGGAACTTTTTCTTTCAAATCTTCCATTGTCAGGCTGTTATATATATTTAAGAGCAATAAATTACCAGTGTCGTTACCATCGCAGTCCTCCGGGCTCGCGTCCAGTTCTTGCCCGATTCTGCTGAGAACCTCTGACTGTATGTCCAAGGAGCACTGGGCCAGAGGGCTGGGAGTATTTACAGAGAGCTCATCTTCGCCCCCCAGCCACTCCCCGGGGGCTCCGAGTGCCTCTTCCTCGCAGGGCTGCTCCCCGCTCTTCTCTCCTGACGTCCCCCTGGTCTGGAACTCTTTGTCCACTTCTTTACTTAGGGTTCCTTTGCTAGAACATTCTGAAACCGAGTCCCCTGAGCTATAGTCCCTTAACTGACAACTCTCGAGAAACATGAGGACCCCCGACGCAGACAGCCTGTCTATGTCAGGAGAAGGACTGAGCTTAAACTCTTGCAGTGCAGAGGTCAAATCACCCACCTCCAGAGAAGCTCCTGTCTCGGGCGTCCCCGCCGCCCCATCCTCCGAAGCCTCCTGGGTGCAGCTCCCCGCGCCCCGTGGTCCAGCGCCCAGGCCCTCGGCCTCCAACTCACTCTCGCTCCCTTCCATCTCGCTGTCTCTCTCCCCGACCTCCCGAATCCCTGCGCAACCCGCGGGGGCTGCGGCAGCCGAGGGGCCGCAGGGGGACAGCCCCTGGGTCTCAGCTCTGCAGGACAAGAGAGAGAAGGTGAGGCCCGCAGTGGCAAAGCATTCTGGGAAAGCGGCACCAAGCATGCCGGGCACCACGCTGGAAGGCTGGTGAGTGTTCTGCGGCATGCTGGGGGGATCACCGGCGACACCCAGGGCTTTGGTGCTCAGAGTGCCAGGGTCTCTGCAGGGTGCTTCTTCCACAGGCCCAACCCTTGCCGCCTCAGTGGGAAGTGGCTCAGGGGCCTCCACCCCATCTGGACCCAAAGACGGGGGTGGCAGCGCCTCGCCCTGTGTGGTGGCACCCTCTGAATCGTGCTGGCTGCGCCTGAGAGTGTCTTCGGAAGAGGAAGAGTCCTTACCATCCCCCAAGCAATCCAAACCTCCTGCCGGTAAAGAACCACTTGGAGGCTCGAAATCTGCTCTTCTCCAAGAGGAAGCAGCTTCCGGTGTGGTGCTTTTCCAAGCAGCCACTGCCTGCGTGCTCCCCACTGCACCCTCCCCTTCCCTGCCTCGCTCTGCTGCCGGTGCTGGGTGCTGGCTGCTGTCGCCACCGCTCCCGCCGGCCGAGTCAGGCTCACTGCTGTCTAGTCTTGAGTGTTCCAAGGGGGCACCCTGCGTCTGCGGGGCTCTCGCCTGCTTTGTGATGACTGACACCTGATTGGGAAGCAGGGAGGCAGTGGCCTTGAACCCCGCAGGTCCGCCGCTCTCCCCAGGAAGGCGCAGAACAGCCGCGGCCCCTCGGTCGTGCGGGGCAGGTGCCGCGGTTGCAAACTGACAGTTGCTCTCCTGCCCGTGTTCTGAGGTAGCTCTCGGGCTGTCTCCACCGCAGCTCCCGAAGGAGTCGCTACGGGGCCGCGAAGCGCTTCTCACCAGACCAGGGCCGCCCCTGCCCACGCCGGCCTGAGACGCTGCTGAGGAAGTCAGGTCTGACCTCTGTAGTGTGAGCTCCGTTCTCGGACCTGGAGTTTCACAATGTCCATCTTTCGTCGCCTTCCTGAACACTGACTGAGGAAAGGAGTATATTTTGCTCCAGTCTTTTATAATTCTTGTGCATTCTGTCACCCTGCCCTCCTGATCATTCAAACTGGGTGCTCCCAACTCAGGACTCGATGCTCGCAAGCTGCTCTCCAGGGCCTTTTCCGGTGGCTCAGACTGCAGAAGTAGTGTGTGTGAGGTTTCAGCCGGTAGGTTTTGTTCGGAGTGTGGCAGTTCAGGAGGGAGGACTTCAGCCGGAGCAGCTGTGTCATTCACGCGCTCCAACCGTGAAGGCTGAGGATCACTGCAGACAGACAATGGGACTGAGGTAGAAAAGGAAGACAAACTGGCTGCAACATCCAGGCCCGCTGGACCCAGCGCACCCGCAGTGGCATCGCCGACTCCTGGTTCCGGCAATTTCCCGGAAGTGGACCCCTGCACATCTGCTGTGTCCTCCCCTGATTCTCCAGGTGCTCTCTGAAAACGGCCAGATCTGGCACCACAGGCTGCCTCCAAAGCAACTTCAGCAGGGACCGTCCACGTGGTACACCCCGGTGTGTGCAACCCCGTCACTCCGGATGGGGGCGATTCCCCTGCAGACTCCAAGGGTTTGTCCAGGGGCCACCCCGGAAGGGGAGCCTTCCCGGAGCCTGCATCCTGCTCTCCCGCTAAGCTGCCCTGCAACCTCTCGGCCCACAGACTCCCCCCGGGGCAGCGATGAGCCCTCTCCGCTTGCAAGGACTCAGCGCTCCCCCTGACCCCCACCGCTCTTCCTGCCTCTGCCGCGTCTCTGCTTCTACTTCGTGTGAATCCTGACACCACCCAGGGCTTCTCCCGGGCTGCAGGGGCTGCGGCTGGAGGCTCTCTCGGCGCTGCTGGGCACGTCACAACTCCACCAACTGCCCCCTCGTCCGCTGCCAATTTATTTACAGCGTGGATGGCTTCTTGTGACCTGGGTTTTTCTTCCCGTGCACCGTGTGCTTTCTTTTTTCTGGATACACGAAAATGAGCTTGCGATTCAGGTACATCACCCTCTGAGGCAGAGTCGGAAGAACTCGTCAGCTGAGCAGCGTCACTGTTGCTGGAATCTGAACACCTTCCAAAGTAGGTCACCTGGAGGGAACATGAAGTAGCTCAGTCAGAAACCCCGACTCAGCTGGAGGCACTGAGAACAGGGCCCACTGCTTGAAGAATGGGGCAAACCCACCTAAGCAAAGGAGCCCAGGCTCTCGGATGTGACCAGGCGAGGCCAACCCTGGCACGATGCTGCGCCAACCTGCTCTCGAACACACACCCCCGTGGAGGCCCCGAGCCTTGCCCAGCCCCTCTGACATCCACGGCCCTCTGCGCAGCCCCGGCGCGATGTCTGTCCTCTACACCAGACTCACTGCTACTGCTTCACTCGCTTCTGGGTCTCCTACTGGGCAGGGCCCTCTCTCCTCTCCCTCCTGGGCACTGGTGCTCCGCCCTGGCAGGCTCCGAGGTGTCCCCCACCAGAGCCGCCCCGCACGGCCCAGGTCCCTTCTCACAGGCCACCCTTGACACCGCCCCGACCTGCCGCTCTCTTGAACCCAGACCCGGCTGCCTTCTGGCTTTCCCCGGCCCGGCGCCCACCCCGTCTCCTCCGTCCTGCTCCTGCAGCGGCCCCACCCAGGCCCTCCGTCCTGCATACACTGCCGCTTCCACAAAGAGCCTCGCTGTAAGGCCACTACACTCTACACGTCCAAGGTCCACCCGCGCCAGGCTTGAGGCTGCAGTTTGCGCCAGGCATGCCACCGCCAGTCCCTACCAGTACCTCACCTCGAATCCCTACTCTCCTGCCTCAGAGGGGTCTTTCTAAGCCATCTTCAATAGTCTTGACTCTTCTGTACCCCCCACGGACTGAAAACACTTACCAAGCGCTGCTTGTGACGGGAACATCACTCAAGCCAGTCCTGCTCCGCTAACCTCACTGCTGATCCTCGAGTCCGTATGTCATGAGTTCGGAACCTGGCCTGGCCAGTCATCCTGCCCCCGACTCTGCCACGACCTGCTCATCCCCAAGTCACCTCCCGCGCTCGGACACGGACTCACACGGCTTTCCTCTCACCTACTACCTTCCTGGTCTGGCCTGCACAAGCGGCCCCAACGCTGCGTTCACTCTGCCTCATGCCAGTGTGCCCAGCTTTTCTTCCCGAAACTCCCTGGCCAACCTGGCATCTGCTCAGGACGGGATTCTGCCCCTTAAGATGGGCCCCCAGGCTGTAGGCACCACCTCAGCTGGGCTGCCGGCGGACCCTTACTGGCCCCTGCTCCACAGGACAGCCCACAGAGGCGCCTCTGCACCTCTGCACCGCCGCACCTCGCCCGCGTCCGGAAGGTCTCATGGACACATCTAGCCGCTCGCTCCTTAGGCTGAAGGACAGCCAAGCCTGCTTCATCAGCACTGCCTTCCTCGGAGACCGCCACACACACGCTTTCAATGCACAGCACGAGGAATCCACCAAGCGGAAGTGGCAGACCTGGCTACAGTGGACTAACAGGCATGTATGCCACACGGCATCTTCCTACCACTGCCCACAAGTATGTTTCATGCATTCTGCGTCTATTAAGGGTTGGGCTCTAGCGATAAAAATGTAGACAGTCTTCCCACAGGAATCCTATAACTTGTTTGCAACAAAGACTCATAAAAAATTCAACCAGAATCAAATGAAAAACTCATAGTACACTGATGACCCAAAGGCACGGGTGTACCTCCTTCTCATCACATGCCAGTCCCAATGAGACTGGCTAGAATGAACTTGCCCAAGCTCACTACGGCTCTCCGAGTCCCACAGACACACCAGGAACACACGCCCACGTGGAATTCATGTCAGAGAGCAAACTCACGGGGTTGAGCTCAGGTGAGGAGCCCAGGTACGGTGACAGTGAACGAGGGGGTGAGGGCACTGGAGACAGCAGGGGAGGGGGGAGTCTGAAGAAGTCCATTGCGGCCTGAAGATCTCTGTCTAGAAAATGGCCGTGGTCAGCAAAGTCAGTCTCGTCCCCAGCACCAGGACTCTGCAGTGGACCCTCAGGACTCCTGTCCTCGTCGGAAACAGCTCTGCCAGCGCGGCGGTCTGCGTCCCTGGGCCGCTCTTTGTCCGTGGTCTTCCAGGCAGTGAAGTCAGCCTGCATCTGCACGGACAGCTCGGTGAGGCACGCCTGCACAGCCGAGGGCCTGGGAGGGCTGTCTGGGGCTGGAGGGAGCAGGTCATCTTCCCAAGACACTCTGGATCCGACGTCTTCTTTGGTGGGTTTTTCTGTGGGGGGAATCAAATTCTGACCATATCAAGAAAACCCTTAAATTACCAGTTCCAAATGCTGGGAGTAAGTGTGAGAAAGAAAAAATCCTTTTTAGAGTACACTATTTCCTGTGGAAAGTGAGACTGGGTGAGGGGAGAGAGATGAGCTGACCCAGCAGCAAGACAGCGCCGGAGGCGGGCAGCAGGGCGCACTTCCTGTCAAGCAGCAGAGTGGGCCGAAGCGAGTCTGAGCATCAGACTGAGAGGGGCCCTGTCTGCTCTGGAAATTGACCTGAGTCCAGCCACGCCCAGGACCGCTGCACTAACTATGCTGTGAGAGGAAGCGCGCTGCTCAGTGAGCACTGTGGACAACGCAACACAAAAGTAAACTCTAGGCTCAGGACCTTCAACTTCAGTGAGTACCGATAATTAGCAAAGACATACAGGTCACAGGCAATCACTACGTTATACGTGGAAACTGTAGCAGGGTTTTACAGAGGAACCAGAGCTCCTTGGAGGAGTCAAGGGTAGGGGCGAGGAAGGAGGACACAGGGGAGGCCACCACATCAGCCTTCAACGCTCAGTAATGCTCATGTGCCTCCTGAGCAGGAAGAAGCGGGGCTGCAGGTGCAGGAGCCACTCTGAGGGTCCCCGGAACCCAGACGGGGACAGTCAGCACAGTGAAGGGCACTGCTGACGGGCAGCACACAGAATAAAGCAAGGCCCCCAAACAGGCACCAGGAAATGACAGAGCAGAGTGGAGAAAGGACCACTCTTCCTTGCAGAAAAATTCTAATTAATAAATCTTCAAAAGGACAGAGAGAAACACAGAAGTTCTAACCAGCAGGATCCCTCTGGGGCTACTAAGTCCAGTGGGTGACAGTTTGGGAATCCGTTCCCCGGCCACCAACTGCTGCATGCTGTGGGCACCAGAAAGTTCACCCTGTGGGGTCCCTGCCATGGGCACCGGCTCAGTCCAACACGAGAAAACGTACCACAAGCCCCGCGGATAGGCCTCCTACAAATAAGACTCCTCCGAAGCGGGAAAGACGTGAGAGGGAAGGCCGAGCTGAGGCGCTGCCGGCTGAAGGAGCGGAGAAGACGGCCCGAAAACAACAGCTCCTGGGCAGGCTCCGGAGGGGAAGCACCCATCAGCTGGAAAGCTTCCCAAACCCACGTGGGGTCTCCCCTTCAGTTAACAGGATGTTTCAAATGTTCTAGGTTTGATCACAGATGATGAAAAATGTTGAAATTAGGAAAATCTGGGTAAGGGAATTATCTGCTCTACTTTTGTAACACTCTCTTTTTGAAAGCTCTCTTCATTTTAACAATAAAAAAGGAAAATATTTCAGAGTATGGTAAGGTTCCAAAGATGCCAAGTTCTCCACTCTACCTTGTGGAAGCTAACTTAGCATAGCATAGCATAGACTAGCATGAAAAGCTTGCTTTAAATAAAAACATCGGGTTATTAAGTAAAGGTCAGTTCTTCCGACATCTTTATTAGCACAAAAGTGCTTTACAAATAATGAGTGGCACAGGGAACAGAAGAGAATCCCCAGGGCCATACACACACTCTAAACCACAAGGACGGAGGCAGCAGAGGGTAAGAGAGAAAACTGGTTAAAAGCACCCCACAGTGGCTCTCCACAGGTCCAGAGCGGCCTCAGTAAGGATCAGCAACTTGCCATGAAGGCAGGCCTGTCTCTGAAGCCTGGGAGAAAGTCAGGTAACTGGGCGCCCCATGTACTAGAACAGACGCAGGTCTTCAGTGACCACTGGAGCCATGGGAGCAGCCAGAGGGCTTGGTTATTTACTTACTGTAAATAAAGTGCCAGGAATTAACTGGACCATCTACTCTGAGCTACCTTCCCTGTCTGGCTTTTTTTTAAAGACAAAGTAATGCTAAGGTACTGGGTGCCCAGAATGGGTTCAACTTGCGATCCGTCTGACTCAGCCTCCCAGAGTGCAGGGGTTACAGCCATGTGTCAACATGTGAGCCCAGAGCAGACATCTTAAGAATTAGCAAAAGAGCAGAAAGTCAACTAAGAAACACTTCGGTCTTAGGGCACTCAGGGTACCTCCTACTTCAGGAGAAGTGGCGAGTATCCACTTCTGAAGCAAAATCCCTGAATGCTCTACAAATGCAGACACGGTGGAACGTCTCTGCTACAATGCGCTACAGGTGAAGATGCCTCAGCAAAGGAACTGACCAACTCTATGACAGACGATCAGACTCCTCGCAGGTAATCAAGTTCAGAAAAGGAGTTCATAGAAAGTGCACCCTTCAGTCTTCTGCACACACCTGCTAGACATTTCTCAGTTTTTGTGCTGGTTTCTTTGAATGTACTGATAAAAACTAACAGTGAAACAGTAAAACCTAAATGTGTCTGCAGAGAAGAAAAGTCCCAATGAAGGAAAAGCATGTCTGTATGACCAGAAACACACACAGCTCTTTTCTTTCAACTCAGGAGACATCAGAACTAACGGATGCAATACCTGCGGTGCACGTCTACCTTCGCATATGAAAACCTCTCCCTTGGGCCAGAGATTAGCTCAGTGGTTTGTCGCCTGCCTAGCAAGCGCAAGGTCCCTGGTTCAATCCCCAGTAACCACATACAACAATATCGGGCGTGCATACGGCATGAACAATATCAGGTGTGGTGGCGGCAATCAGTGCTACAAACCACAAGTGTCGGGCTTGGTGGCTCAAGCCTGTCATCCCAGCACTCGGTAGGCAGGGGCAGGAGGATTGAATTCCAGGCTTGCCTGAGCTCCATAGTGAGCTCAGGGGGCCAGCCTGAACTACAAAGCAAGACCCTGTCTCAAAAAAAAGCCCCCCGCATATGGCTCCATACCTGGGACACATGTGCTGCCTTCACCGGGCAGTCTGTGCACCGAGTTCACACACAGCCAGAGCTCCTTCAGCAGCAGCTTCACCTTCCCTGTGGGGAGAGCGTAGCAGCAGGTCAGGTCATCGGCCCACACTGGCCCCACCCACTCGGACCCCGGTGCAATCAGACTCATTAAGGGCTCAGAAAAGTAGGCGGGGAACTGTCCTCCTCCACCCGACCAACTGCACAACTCAGCGGTGATGGAAAGGTCTCTGAGGCGCTGGCTAAAATTAAACACTCAATACAACTTTTAACACTTTTTGGTGCAGGAGAGTGAGGGGAATCCTCAAAAGAACCCATCTACTCGCTGTCAAAGGCTGTTGTCACTTCTGACTGTGCAGGGGACAAGTGACTGGAGCCCAAACGTTCCCCTGCACAGTGCTAGTGGAGAGGACAGAAGGAAGTCACAGGCTCGACTCAAAGGCCGGGCCGCGTGAGGTTTCTAGGAACAGAGGAGGAGGAGCCTGCAGCGAGAGGAGGCTGTCGGCAAGGCAGGCGCTGCGGCCGGCCGGGGGGGCGGGCGGGGAGGGCGGGGAGGATGTGCAGTGTGAGCAGAGGCGGGCAGGACCGCACGGGGCGCGTGCAGAGCGGGGACGGCGGGGTCGCGATCCCACAGCAGTTAACTGCTCCTATCGAGCTGAAAGGCCAAGGGAAGCTGTGACCAAGAGAGTACTAGTCAAATTCAAAAGAATACTGTAATTCCAGGGTTTTAAACCTGCTTTACTTTGTTAAGTATATAAATTCCAAAAGTACCTTTCAAAGCAAAAATGTGAAAATATACATAGGTATAGCTTGTGAGGAAATATACATAAAAAATAACCCACACTAGTGAAATTTCAACTTAAAGTAGCTTTAAGTATTGGGTAATTTCAAGCCACCTCAAATGTCTATTGTAGTTTTCTTTCACCGTAAGCATTTATCAAAACTGTATTTAATCCCGTTCACGAGAAGATGAAAAGGCCAACATTTTAGATCAAAATATTTCTAGAAAGTCAATCACAGATTTTAAAGTAAGGTAGACCTACTTAAGATGGCAAATTGTGCCGCTCCAAAGCTGAGGTCCACAGAAAGGGACCAGGTCAAGCATGGGGAATAGTCACGTGCTTTAGAACCGTTGGACACTGGCAACCTCTCCTACGCCAAATCAACTATTTACTTAGCATCGGGTGTGAGGAAGTCCACTTTTGTTTCCAAAATGTCGCACCCAGTGGCTTATCTGCCAGATGTTGTAACCTACCCAAAAGCCTGCTTCCAAATACTGTAATCCCCTTTGCTTAAATGACCTGACCAGGATCCCTGCTTATTACGTTTACCCAAAGCAGCAAACAAGGAACCTTAAAAAAAAAGAAAAGAAGTTACTTTTCCATTTTTAATGGAGCCTAACAACCAGGCTATGCCTGTTCTGAGCACTTATTACTTTGATCTGACCCCCAAAAAAGCGATCCATCCCCAACAAAGCAGAAAAGAACCGAATGTGGCTTCATTGCTTAGTTGTAAAGATAAAATTTCACTACAGGGAACACACTTCTCTTAAATTTTTTAAAAGGTTTCCACTATCAAAATGTAACGCACTTAAGAGTATTTCTGGACTTTTCCATTCTATCGCCTTGTCAGCTTTTGTATGAAGAACATATTCCTTTAATCCTAAAATCAATAGTTAATGCGGTTAGGGCAGTTTTTGCTCAGTTGCTCCCTCTTTTAAAGTTTTATTATCCTGAACATGTATTCTTCCTCATGAACTTTCACTGCCTATTTGTGCTTTCGCACAGCAGAGCTCACTAGGATTTACAGCACACCTGTGACACACAGCTCTGAATGCATGTAGGGAAGAGTCACACCCGCCTGCCAGGACGGCGGCTCTCAGTGTGCACAGCCCTCTCCACCCTGTAGGAGACGCGCGCCGTCTGGGCTCTGCCTAACACCCCTAGTCTGGGCCCCGAGAACACCCTCTTCTGCTCCTTCTGTGATGGGAAATAAAGGCACACGGTGGACGTTCACGTCATCTACCACAGCGGGACCTCACTCCGAGCACTTCTGCTTCTGGGAGAACCTTCTGCACTGTCACATCATTAACAGTTCTGACTCCCACTTCTTAATATCAAAATTTTTCTGTTCATTTTCCTGCATGGTTAGGGTCTTCGGTGTGTGGAGAATTAAAGTAACATAAAGAATCCCTGCTCTGTTTCTGACAATAAGACTATACTTTCAATCCTTTACTTTTCTCAGGCTCCATTTCTTCCCTATTATCTCACCAAATTACTATTCTTTAAAAAATTAGAAGAAAGATTGGGTCTCAAAATTTTATTATTTTTATAGTTCTGTTATCAAGTAACAGAGAGTTCTGAGTCTCCAGAATATGCTTTAATGTCACCGATACTTTACTGCAAGGTGATGCCAGCCTGAGAGAAACGGGTGAAATGCTCCAGAATTTTTTAAGTTCTAAAATACTAAGTTTAAAATAAAGACACTAGCGTTTTACTGGTCTTTTTTGTTATTACTGTTTTCATTTGTTTTTTGAAACAGGGTCTATGTAGTGCAAGCTGGCTTGAACTCACTATGTACCCCATGCTGGCCTTGAACTCGAGGAGATACTCCTGCTTCAGCCTCCCTAGTGCTGAGCTCACAAGTGCACGCCTCCAAGACAGGCTTTCAATGAAGCCTTTAGAGTGCTTAATCATAAATACCTGGGAAGGATTATGGTGTCAGAATTACTTCTAAAACTCTTTTCAGAGTTATTTTCCACTCAAGTTTACAACAATTACTCAGTGAATTTCAGCATGCTTCCTAGAACATAGCCCATTTCACCTTTTAAAATTTCACTGTGAAGTCAGGAATTTAAAACCCCACTGTGGCTTTGTTGCATTCAGTCTCGGTGCTACTGGGTTCCCTCCCTCTCGTCACAACTGCCAGACTTGGTCTTACCAGCACTGCACAGACCCAGCCATCCATGCCTCTGTCCCACACCACCTGCTGTTTCCCTCCTGTCCACTTCTGAGACTGGAGGCGGGAATTATTATTAGTATCGTCTATTAAATTAGAAACATCCAGTTGTATCTTATCCAACTTCCCTAAATTTTTGAGAAGTTGTTTTAAACCTATGTGGTTTATGGAATAATATATAAATCCTTAGCCTTGAAAATGACTTTCTGATTCCATCTCATGTCTGCTTTTACTGGCTATTTCTAAAAAATACATTAAAGTTGCTCGTGATGAAGAGACCTGTCCACCCCACTAGAATGTGCAAGATGTTGTTCGCTTGATACAGTTTTACACTCTCAGGCCATCTCAACAGTAACTTCTCCATGAACTGCACTCTGGAAACTGTTGTTCACTTTGGAAACTGTGATTTTCACTTCACCAAGTGAACATCAGCCTGGATGTTCTCTTTTAATCCCTGTAAACTTGTTTCCAAGCTTAACGTTTTCTCTTTTTTTGCCTTATATGACTGCTTTCAGGCTAGCATTCCTTAGAATATCTTTAGTCATCACTCTGTTCAAAATTTCTACTCTGTTCGGTTGACAGTGTGTTTGCTATCAATACAGCAGAGATGAAGGCTACGTACCACAACCATGCTTATCGCTTCAGAGTCCCTTTCGGTGGTAACGATATATATTTTATCTGTTTCTGCCCAGGGAAATTCCTATTATTCTTGATTCTCCCCTCTGACAAGTCATAAGAGATGAATAAGGAGAGATCTGGCTTCATCCTGCAAATTCTTCTATTTCCTCCAACATATTTGTCTCTTTTACCACTCAGGGCTTCACGTGATTCCCTGAATCAGTCCTCTATCTGCCTGTCCAACGTTAGCTTTTCCGACGAGCTCATCTAGGTGACTGCAGTCGGCTCGGGCCTGCAGCAGCCCTGCGCAGCTTCTGAGACTCCTCTGCACGCTCTGACTCCCCAGGATTCAAAGCTGTTTTGTCCGGCTTCCCGCGTGTGGCTTCTTTCTGGTTACTGCCTTTTTATCTTTTTGGCTGAGAGTTTACGCAAAACATCTTTGGTAGCCAAACGCTGCTTTCATCCTACACGTTCAGTCCTGCTCCTGTGACAACACATGCAGGTTGTCTCCTCGGCCCAGAGGAGCCCCTGTGGTGAGAGCAAGGGGACCGCGAGGGCTCAGGCGAGGGCGGACAGGCCTCCAGCTCCGGACAGAAGCGGCTGTCCTCCAGGTGGCCGCACCCACCCACCCGACACCTCTTGTGGCACGGCCGATGCCCCAGAACACCGCCCTGGGCCAGTCTGTGGGCAGAAGCCCGAACAGCTGCTGGAACCTGATGGCGGCTCCTTCACGCTCCCATGGTGCCCTGGCCGGACCCTGCTGTCCCCCCCGCCCCCGCTCCTCTGGAAAAACTCCAGGCTTCCGGGTGGGGCCTGCGACTCTCTCGGCCTCTGCTACCATCTGCTTCCATCTTCCTCATTCATTTTCTCTACCGATGAGGAAATTTTTATACAGAGGAGGTTTTTAAAAATAATTTGGATCGTTTTAACTGCAGTCTGAAATGAAGGAAAGACAAAGTGGCACTCAGGAGCCTTTTCCGAGAGCGAAGTCAACACAGTACTCCTTAGTGCCAAACCTGAACACAGTTCCCAGAAGACAAGTATCGACGGTACAGTAAAGAACGAGGACTAAACCCTTCCAGCACACAGCTTATTTGTTACTCATTGACTCAGAAAAAGTGAAATGTCCAATAGAAAACGGTCCTGTCCTCATCACTAGGCTGAGGAGAAACGAAACACAACCAGTTTACTTGCGACAGAACAAGGTCTTTGTGCTCACAGGAAGGTCAGGAAGGGGCGGGGCAGCAGGGAGGCAGGGAGAGGCCTGCGCTGGACTCCTGGGATCGGAAGCAAGTCTGCCGCGGCAGGAGCCGGACGAGCCCCTCTGACAGCGCAGGCCGGGCAGGGGCGGGAAACTGTCCACGACACCTGCCGCCCGTCTCCCTCGCGCCCGGCAGCGTGCTGCAGGGCCTGGTAGCCGGAGCCCGGGACCCACACGCCAGTGCCAGTGATGAGTGGCGAGTCAGTGCCGGCAGCTGCAGGCTGTGAGCTGCTAGACACAGGCAGGTAAAACAGGAATGTGTTCTCTGACTTAAAAAGAAATTAGGAAGAAAAAAAGGGTAAAGGTGATTTCTCAGGAGACATTATATGATGGGACACAAAAATTCAGGTTTCAATAATTTTAAATGGGAGAAAAAGCAACACTTTATTGAGATGAAAATGTTGTTTATTGAGTATTTTTATTATTCTCACAAAAAACTTATCAGAACAGAAATTCAAATTCAAAAATGGAGGGAAAAAACCCCCACGAAGTAAATGGCCAAGGGTGAGACAGAGCATGCAGGTGAAAACTCCCAATGTCCTCTCGGGGCGCTGCGCTGTCTCCCTGTGGAGATGAGGCGCTTGGCAAGAACACACGGATACACCCTGCTCTTCTCTCTGTGCTGTAACTATTACTCTTTTACTTTTTTTTTTTTTTTTTTTGAGACAGGGTCTCGCTTTGTAGTTCAGGCTGGCCCTGAGCTCTCTATGGAGCCCAGGCAAACTTCAAACTCAGCAACCCTCCTGCCTCTGCCTCCTGAGTGCTGGGATGACAGGCGTGAGCCACCACACCTGGCTCTTTTACTTTTCTTTTAACTTGAGTCTTCTCTAAACGCTTTTGTCCAGGAGATAACTGGACTGATTTTACAGCTTTCTACCTAATTTTATATTTGGCACATGGGAAACTTAATTATATCCCCAACTAATTTTCTTTCCTAAACAGTATTGAGTCATTCACTCAGCATCCTGTTTTACGAGTACACTGACTGCAAATGTACAGTATATGGATCCCATGAGCAACCGAAATATGACTTCTTCTAACGTGAAACATCTTCTGAGTTCCAGGATTTTAACAACTATGTGTAAGAGCAACACGCAGCCTCTGAACAACTAAAAGTTAAGAGTAGAACTAAAGCAAAACTTGCAGCATACTTACTTTTGTCTATGCTTCCATACGAATCACTTGAAATTTGTGTTCCAATATGCCTCAGTTCTAAAAATGTATGGGAAAAACAGTTATAAAAACACTGATTTTCAAAACAGACTTTAAAATAAGCATTAACTGAATACTCACCCTTTTCACTTTTCTGCTTGGAAAACTCGTCAAGCCTTTCCTGTGGAAACAGAAGCAGCACGGTGTGTACTCTGAGTGGCACGGGCAGATGCCAGCGCCGGGCACTGCACAGCCTCACAGGCCGTGGTGCTGGTGGCCGCTGCGTGTCCTCGTGCCCGACCCTCCGGGAGCCACAGTACGAGAATCCCACCCCGCAGCCACGAGGCCAAGACTGTGCGCACCACTGTCTAGTACCTGTGTCTTCTTAAATTCCTTTTCAAGTATTTTCTTCTCATTTCTCAGTTGCTTGAAGTCCTGAGTTTGCTTGACAGCAGCCTCTGCATTTCAAAACAGGATGAAGCAACAGAAAGAGAAAAATAACTAACTTTACTATGATGGTTAGTGAACCGCCCAAAATGTAACCTATTGCACGTTTCTCTCATTTCTTAAAAGTCTGAAACAGGAGACACTGACAACTAATGAGCCCTTCACTACACGCAAGAAGGCTCTGTCTCAGCCGCCCGTGAAACCGCACAGGCGCCCAGGCCTCCGGGGCCGCGCACAGCAGACCCGCCTCCACAGGGGAGGCGGCTGCTCTCTCAGTCCAAGGAGCACGGTCATCTTGGGACTTCAGGACGGTGATTTCATCTCGGAGTCTGTGAGCACGCTCCTCTTTATCTCCTAGCGCAGACACACCTTTCTTGATGTTTACCACAGCATTCTCTCTCTCAAAATTCCCTTCAACAAGTTAACTAATCCTAATTCCAATAACTGTAGTAGAGATCAACTCTCTAGGTACTTGTGTTTGGTTCCGAAGCACCAACGAGTCAACCTGCTACTAAGAATCAGAACAGTTCTCGCTATACACGGACGTGCTCGGACACAACTGCTGAGACAAGCAAAATCCCACACCACCACAGCAGCAACCCCCTCCTGACTCGTCCGACAAGCTTTAGTACTTCTTTCCTCAATAATCTTTACTATGCTGAGTCATTTATGAAGGAAATGTATTTATACATGAAAAGTTATGGGCTGCGTTTTGTTTCACAGGAAGTCTGTTCTCAAAGCTTTGTGTCCAGTCTCAGAGGCAGAGCACCAGGGCTCTAGGCATATCAGACTCTTATCTCGAGCACCAGTGCAAGAAGGCACGGCTTACAGAGGGCACAGCAGGATGCCTCGTGCCCACTGTCAATATCCCTGCAAAAACCAAACAAGGGAAAATGTCCCTCAAGACATATACAGATTGAAGTCTAAAAAGTCTGGCTCAATTTAGGCAAATTAGTGACACAATACCGCCAACAACTACTGCTCTATATGGCCGAGGACAACTAAATTTAAACTCTTACTTCACGCCCTACATAAAACACGCCATCTCTGAAGGAGATACTATCAGTGTGACGCTGGGACGGGACAGCGAAGAGCCCACGGTGGAGTAACAGGACAGGCAGCGTGGCACATACGCTGAGGGGCACGGGCAGACGCCAGCCCCGGGCACTGCGCAGCCGAGGGAGGAGGAGGCAGGGGCTGCTCCTCCTCCATACTGGGTCCGCATCCCACCACGCAAGGAAGGGAAAGCGAACCACAGGATGTGGAGCCCCACCCCCGAGCCTCCCGGGCCGCTGACCGGAACGAGGGGCCCTTTCTGCACGCTGCCCTCGCGGGGACTAGGGGCCCGCAGGAGACCGTGGGGTGTGGGCAGGCCAGGGAGGAACTGGACTGTGCCGGTGCGGGAGTCCAGCAAACGCTCTGTGGGTGTGTCACAGCCGTCTGAACTTCTCAATGCTTCCATTTCTCGAAAGTAAAAGTAGCAACCCTTTCTAGCAAAGTCTTGCTTCATGAGGGGAAAGTGGGAAAGCCCCCACGGTTCAATTTTCACAACTGAATCATTTTATTAACTGCTGCTATTATTATGTGTGCAACACTATTTTGGGGACCACCCCAGTCCACCTCCTCGTCCTGGCTGTCGGGTTACTGGCAGAGATGAACAGGCACAGCCCCCTCACAGCCCCTCCCAGCCACACACAGGCGCCAAGGGCCGCACGTGGCCAGGGCCCCCAGGGGCACGGTGCAGCGCTACAACCCACCTTCCAGCTTCTTCACTTTGGCTTCCAGTTTCTTCTTTCTAATGACAGAATGATATAAGTTACACAGCAGAACAGAGTGAAACAAGAAAAATGCATGACAGTTCATGATCCTCCTTTAATTCCTGAGATCTATGTAACGGAAACTTTCCATCACAGCTAGTATCATATGTCAGCAACTGAAATTACCGACCACTGTTCTGATGGTCAGATAAACCTAAGCAAAAACACTGCCATCAGTGTGCCATGCTTCTGAGATGGATTTATAGAAATCTGTCTTTTCCATCAGAGAAACAAGCTATGGACCAAGGCAGGCCCTGACATCAGCACCTCTGGGTCCGGCTGTGGCGGGCAATGACATCACGAGCTGCCCACAAGCCTACCCCGTCTGGATGGACCCCCAGGGCCCACCCGGCTTCCAGTCAGCAGCTGCTGCCCAGGAACACGCTGGGTGAGTGTGCACAGCGTCACCCTGAGACAGCAGCACTCAGGGCAGCCCTGGCTTTCCACTGGGTTTCTGAGAGCCGGGGAAGAGGTAACTCGGAGAAACCGCCTCCAGCCTCCACAATTCACCAGCGCAGCGCTCACACTCTGAGTGTGCCTGCTCGCTAACTAACGTTGAGTGCGGTACCAAACCTCAGAATAATCAAGACTGTCTTAACACCCCTTTTAATTAACAGCAGCAAGGCAGCCCTCTTATCTGGCACCATTAAAGTGTTAGCACAGAAAAAACAGCCGATGTTGTCTCCATCCAGACACTCAAGCATGCACACAGCCACCGAAACTTAGGGACACCGCTGTGATGTTCCTAATCATCACTTATGATGATCCTGTAATCATTATAATTCCCCCGAGTACGTGTAATTCCCATTTCACAGAGGTAGAAGTCAAGACGGACAGTCTAACTCAAGACTGCACAGCTCATCGTGGATGCACAAATCCAGAGAAAAGCAGCACTGCTGACGTAGAGACTAGCTGGTCTCCATCAGGAAAGCCCTGAGCCCTGAGCTCCAGCCATTTTGAAACTACTTACTGTGCATCGCTTTTCAAGCATTCCTCCTTCACACGAGCGTATTCCTGGTGAGTGTCCTGATACAGCTTTAGAGAGCTCTGAAAGGGAAGCACAAGTATTGCCCAAGTGAAATTCACTGGCCACCGGCGTAACTTGTTTTGACCTTCCTCAGCTAAATTATCAAATGTTAACAGTATGAAATCAATCAAAGGAATGCACAAATTGTACAGGAAACTAGTCCATGAACATTTTAATGAGTATAACCAGATTCTCAATAAATATAATGGATAGTACAAACAAAAGCTACAAAATTTAAGGTACGAATTTTAAGACAATTACGTATCTTTGAAATAAATAGATTAAATATTGAATAGCTAATTATTTTGTTCCAATCACCAACTCAATATAACCTGAAGAAATTTAGGGATTTTGGCAAATATCAGTTATAGCACTATGGTGGAAAACCAAAACAAATCACTAAACTTAATAGTCACTAGAGAAAGCACGTGAATACAGGCACACACACTCTTCGGGCCCAGCGGCCGGGGAAGACATGCTCACGGAGGGCCGTGCTGCAGTGTGATGTTATGGGACCGCTTCCGACACGGGCCTCCTCGGCCCCCGGGTACAAAGCCAGCCTGGGGTTCTGGCAGGCTGACGTATTCTTACAGGTCAACGCCTGAGCAACGAGTGAGAGCAGTGAGGGCAAAGCTTTCAGAGCTGCCAGGGACACAAACGACCGCTGCCACGGGTACGCCGCAGGTCTGCCACTGCCGAGGGAAGGTCTGCACTGAGGTCTGACCCCAAGGTGCACGGCTCTTCTCAGACATGGCTGAACAGACTGTCTAATAATCACGGTTAGACACAACTGAATACTGTGATTATTTGTTTAACCACATAAACATATAATAAAAACAGAAACACAAATATGTATTGTTCATGTCACTAAGACTTCAGACAGCTCCACGTCTCTACTGAGACAGCAGTGTGCACAGGACCGGGAGGCACAGGCACCCTCACGGCAGCGTCAGAGGTTCCGCCGGGAAGTGACAGCATCATGGAGGTCAGACATTTTCATCTGTAAAAGCCAGGACCTCTCTTTTAAAGAATAAAATGAAACTTACATTGAAAAGCAAATTCATGGCATTTTAAACAAGCTGTTTTCCAGCAACTTGATTTGGAAAACGAACAAAACCTCCATTAAAGGACAGCTATCATAATTTCAAGTGGTGTCCTGCCCAAGATTCTACTGGGACATAAAACAGCAAAGACATCACCCCAAGTACAGGAAAGAGCCTCTGACCAAGCACTTAGCTGCAGGAGCCTATGACACAACAAGAAAGACTCCTAGGCACCTGAGAGACAGCAAGACATCCAGAAAGAACCAGATGAGATTACGCAAAGAGTAAGATTCCAGAAAATGCTCCAGCCACACTGGCAGGGCTGCCCACGGAAGCGCTCTTGACAAAGCCGTGACAAGCTTACAAATCTCGAGCCTGGGTTCTGTGAAGGACACAGGAACGCACACTGGAGCAGAGGACCCGAGGGTGCCCTCACCCAGGCTGGCCAGACACAGAGTAGCACCCTTGGAAAACACCCAGCGCCCTCTGTGCCACACACACAGATAGCCCTACCTCTCAGCTGGAATTTCTGCATGGTATTTCACATTTAAGGAAGGGGAAGTGTGGAAAAGAATTAACGCGGGACACATAAAACCATGAAAGTCCACAACCGACCCTCTCAGAAAGCGGAAGACATAACATGACAATGAAGAGCCTGTTGTCATTATGAAACGGCTCAGCCGCCAGGCAGCGAGCACTCACGAGGGACGGGAGCCCCGAGGAGTTCCCTTTCTTGGTTAAGACATAAAAGTCCCTGCTCCCAGTGACAGTAAACTTTGGCAGGGAAATGACTTCAGTACCTTTTTCTCTTCCAGCTCTGCTTTTAAAGATCCCAATTCTTCCTGACATTTCTTCAGAGGAGAAATTTTTTGAAGCATCTGTTCCACTTGGTGATGCAGAGTGCTATTCTCTCTAAAAATGGACAACAATCAACAGCATTATGAAAAGTATCCATAGTGAATTATTACATACATTCCCATCATCTAAGAGTTCTAAGCCAGAAGAAAACAATTTATAAAGCCTCTTTTCAAATGCTTTCCTTCTACTTATTACTACCATGATTTAGATACTTCTTTTAATTTCTGGGGAATGGATTATTTTTGAGAAAAGTGTATCAAAAACCAACTTGAGAAAGAAGTATGACAGACTTCTAGTCTGCTGGGGAGGACGCTCGAGAACTATGTGCCAAACCACCACCACTTCCAATCCTGAACTTATTTATTCCAACTAAGTGACATGCAATTCCGTGATTTGGTTTATAACCACATTTTGCCTTCTTGTAAGTGATAAACAGGATCAGAGCATGAAACGTGCTAAAAGTTCAAGTAGGTCCATTTTACTTATTCAGTTTTGGAGGGTGGGGGGGGGACCAGGAATCGAACTCGAGACCTTGCACTTGTGAAGGAGGTGTCAGAACAACTGGGCTACATCCCTGGCCCAAGTAGGTCCATTTCCAATGGTTTAAAATGACGTAGGATAAACAACCACAAGCAGTCGCACGCAGGTGGACAACACTGAGTGATTACTGGGCTTAGCTTGGAGCCTCAGTGATCACTTCATCTGAATGATGTGCGACTTGGGAAAATGCCCATCTTATTTTACTATGAACATCAAGGCAACATTCTCCGTTAGGGTCGGCCCAGGTCCGCTGCGATGCACCCACGCCACGTATTGCAACAAGCCCCCCCGTCAACTCCGGCTCACCTTCGTGCAAACTGCAGCTGTGAAACTCATTAAGGAAAACACTGAAAACTCAACCTCGGGATTCTTGTCTGGAGATAAAATTCACTTTATATTTATTTGTAGCATTCTATGCTCCATGTACATACAAGCAAGATCATAAATCCTAGAAAATACTATTCATGGTCTCATCTATAACAGCAGTAATTCATTTCACTGAGTTAATCCTATTAACTGTAACAAAAACCAAAGTCAAAATAGCTACTCAAAAAGCCCTTTGAATAAACTGTGTGGCTGATTAAAATTATAAGAATAAAGACAAAGCAGTACGTAACTAATAGAAAACAGCTTCATCTCTCTATATATCAGAATCTCCAAAAACCTGTACTTCATTTCTCAAATTGCCACAATTCCAGCAAACCAGAGTTATTTAGGTACCTAGAGAACCCACATAAAACTACATAGTAATTAGATAAGAAAGAAGAAATGCAAAAAACAAACAAACAAAAAAAAAACAAACACTACAAAAACCTTCATTTTTATAGTTCATACAATTTGATAAACTCACTGTCCTACTTCCCTCTCTCCCAGTGAAATATCTGAAGACAATGCAAGATAATTTTTTCAGGTTTCATCTCCTAGGAACTATTATGCTTATTTACAGCACAATGCAACTGTTTGTAAACACCTGGCTGCAGTTTCTGCTATGACAGTGCAAGTTCCATGTCAAGAAGTGTATTTTATTTTTCCAAAGTTAGCCCAGTCTTTACAGCACACAAGTTCAGACAAACATCTGACACATAATATCACCTACCCTTTAGAAATATAACAATTAATAAACAATGTAACAGTCAGATATTAAAAGGAGCTGAAATAATGTTGAATTATTATCAGGCAGTTCTTAAAGAAATAATTTTCTTATCTTGAAAAATAAAACATGAAAAACTATTGCCACTTTAGTAACAAAAAGAACCAAATTATAAAAGAAAGCCATATGGACCTGTTTCATTGGTATCTTCAGTTGTAGAGCAAATGACTGCTTGTGAGGTACAATAAATACATATTTGCAGTAAATGCCAAATGTACTTAAAAAAATCAGTATTTATCTGTGGCTGAGACCAAACATATAATAGAACAAAATTCTGGAATTCAACAACTGACAGCTTTATCTGTGATAATCTTTACTTAAATATTTTTGTTGGCAAGTTTTAGAAGAGTAAGCCACTACCCTGCTTGATAGATTAAAGATGTAATTACCCCGCAGAGTTTTCTCCATTTCCCCAAAAGGCTAGAGTGAACGCAGACTCACTGAACACTGGGGTTGTCCTCCTAGTCAGCTACCTAAGGTTCCCAGAGTAACTGTTTCTGTACAGGCTTCACAAAGAATTAAAAGGAATGACAGGCACTGACTGATATTTAAATGGATTGACAGATTCAACAAATCACATGGAAAAATTCCAATGACTTTACTCTTTAATGTAAAAGTTCAGATAATAAAATTAAAACTAATTCCTAAAGTCTGATCGCACACAGTTCAGGTGCACCAGGAACCTGACGATGCAGCAGGCCGGGGTCTGTCTGAGCCCCTGCATCCACTCCTGGGACGCAGGGCCCCTCCCCGACCCTGCAAACACAGCTGAACCTCCACCAGCCTCTCCAAGTAGGTGCATTTATTTTTATTTTTTATTTATTTATTTTTTTTGAGACAGGGTCTCACTTTGTAGTTCAGGCTGGCTCTGAGCTCCCTAAGTAGTCCAGGCAAGCCTGGAACTCAGCAATCCTCCTGTCTCTGCCTCCCGAGTGCTGGGATGACAGGCGTGAGCCACCACGCCCGGCACTGTGGCATGTGTTATTGATTGCTGGTGGACATGAGTCTCCACGCCCAGCATTGTATGTGATTACCCAGGATTGAACTCAGGATCTAGCGCTTGCGAGGCAGGCACTGGAACCACTGAGCTAACCCTCCGGTCCTAGGTGCATTTATTTTTGTGCGAGAAATTTTACATCTAGAGCGACTTCAAGTAGAGCCAATGTTATCACCAAAAGATACGGAGGATCAGTTACACAGACCTTCGTCTCACTGCTGAGGAAATATTTAACCAAGCTGCTCCCGATGGGTGCTCACTAAACCTAGTCTGTGACTCTCCAGGTCTGGTCGGGAACCCACAACCACACCACTTCTGTAAGACCCTGGACGTACACACTAGTTCTCTACACTCAAAAGAGTAATTAAGAGCTCCACATCCCACATTCTCCATGTTCTCACAGCACACTTCTTGCGGTTCAACAGTAATACTGAGAAAGTGCTGGTTCACCCCTGTCGATCTCTAGGCCTGGAGGACACACCCTGGGACGCCACATCTGCAGTACAAAGGAAAAAGCCTCCCAGGAAGCAGGTGACAAGACCTGAGGAAAACCAGCAGCAGCGACCGCAACAAAACGACCACGAGGGCTCCTTCCCGCCACTCAGAACCTGCAGCAGCGCCAGCGGGACCTGCTGGCAGGCCTGTGGGGGGCGCCCTCCGGGGCTCACGCAGAAGGCAGCTCTGAGAAGCCGCCTTCACACACACAAAACTCAACAGAATTCAAATTCAGAAGTGAAAGGATATCATCACATTTCTTCTGATATTCTGTCAACAAATTGCTGAAATAAAGAAAATAATTATTTTTTTTATGTAGAAAACATACCACCTTAAAATCATGGTATATTTCACATTTCTTTCAGGTTATACAAGGCAGCCTCTCTTCCTACCTTTCCACTGACAAATGTATGCTACGTACTTTAACATATATCATCTTAAATTCTTCAAAGCTCTGTATCGACAGGTGACCTTTAAAATTAAAATCTTTTTCACGTAAGTAGCATCTTACTGTGTAAAGTCATAAGACCATTATAAGTAATTAAATTTGTTATGAGGCTATAAGGTACTGTGAGAAAAACTGATATCCAGTAGAAAGGTAAGAAGATTCGAAGACAGTAAACAGAAAATTCCAGTGCAGCTACAATAATGCCCCCCGGAACCCAGAATTCTCCGTCGGCCTGGGAGCTGCCATCAGAGGATCAGGCTGCTGACAGGACTCGGGGACCAGCACAAACAGCCCAGGTCAGGTTCACAAAATTCTCCCAAATATGTACAGCTATACTTACTCAGTATTGATAATCTTTTGTTTTAAAGTAATTAATGCTTCAACATATTCATTTAAATTCTGAAAGAAAAAAGTACAGATTTACATTTTAACAACTTGAAATGTAGTTATATTTTGTAACGTTTATTATAAAATATAAACATCTGGTTTAATGTACTAAAAACATAGGAATCACAGCCACACACACACCTCTCCAGCCCATATTCTCCCCTGACCCTCTTTATGAGAAAGCTTCTACAGCGCACACTGAACCAGAGCTCAATTACTATTTTAGCTCACTGACTATTAACCACCAGTTTTTACCCGGCTTGTTTCTGACTGGAGTTAAGAGAACTCAGAAGGCTATAGAATAATAAAAAGTAACAGAGTGAGGCAAACCAGAATAGTATAATGAGGTCAACACTGAGAACTTCACTTTATAAGGATCTGTATTATACTTTTGGAATCAACCACAATTTCAGCTCTCAATTACTACTACTACTATCTGCTTGAAAAGGAAAACATTATTATTAGTGTTCAAATGTTTCTCAGATTGAAAAACAAATGGGTTTTTTTCTTTAACCAATTCTTTCCTTTAATGTCTCCTTTTCTCTTTAGGAAACAACAGAGTAGAAACAAAGTTTTACACAGAAATCCTACAGGCAGCCAGGCAGGGCTGCGTCCTGACAGTCAGGACGACGGGGAAACACACCCCCACTGCGGCCAGAGACTCATCGTTAGCGACGGCCCGAGGTGAGGAGGAGGTGGCCAGGCCCGTGTACCTCCTCCTCACGGGACAAGCAGCGGCCGGACGAAGCCGAGACAGACAGCACTCACCCGAGTAGCTGACCGGACCCTGGACCCACCG
>PVIC010007091.1:0-51968 GCA_004025085.1 Thryonomys swinderianus | reverse complement strand
AGAACCAAAGCAATGGAACCTTTGAACAGCTTCAGGCAGAGATCCAGGTGATCAAAAATGCTAATGAAAGTTTGCAATGTAGGATGAGTGAAGCTGATGACCAAGTTTCAGAGGTAGAGGACAGGATCACAGCCAATAAACAGAAAAGGAATAATTTATGGAAAAAGGCAAGGGACATTTTATTTCTAGAGGCAGCACCTGGACAACTCAAAGAAGAATAACATAAGACTGATTGGAGTCACTGAAGAAGCAGGAGACAGTGCAAATGACATTAAAAAAAAAACTAACTTGTTGACAGATAAAACCACAGAAAAGGAAGAGAATTGGACATACAGATAAATAAGGCATATGGGGCTCCAGAAGGCCGTGAGAAAGACAAAAATCTACACCTAGGCATATAATTATCAAGGTTCCAGATGTTCAACAAAAGAAAGCAGTTAGAGAAAAGAGAAAAACTATATACAATGGGAAGACCATCAGGATCACAGCAGACTTTTCAAAACAAGCACTCAATGCGAAGAAAGACTGGAGTGAAGTGCTACAAGTCTTGGAAGAAAATAACATCCAACCTAGACTGATGCATCTTCCAAAACTACCTTTCAAAATCAATGGGGAAATTAGATACTTCCATGGCACAGGACACCTAAAAAAAATTCACAAATACAAAACCTGCATTCCAGGGCCAGAGGGTTAGCTCAGTGCTTCCAGGGCCTGCCTTGCAAGCACAAGGTCCTGAGTTCGATCCCCGGAAACCACATACAATGCTGGGCATGGAGACTCACGCCCAACAGCAATCAACACCACATACCACAGTGCCGGGCGCGGTGGCTCACGCCTGTAATCCCAGCACTCGGGAGGCAGAGACAGGAGGATTGCTGAGTTTGAGGCTTGCCTGGGCTACATAGTGGGCTCAGGGCCAGCCTGAACTACAAAGCGAGACCCTGTCTCAAAAAAAAATAAATAAATAAAAGAAATTAAACAGTTTTTACACTTAAACAATAACCCCAGTACAGCATACAGGAATTTATGGTAGATAATGAAAGCGGTTCTTTGAGGGAAATTCATAGCAGTGAATGCCTACACCTGGAGACTAAAGTAAGCGCAAATAAACAATCTAATGCTGCACCTCAAGCTACTAGATAAAGAGGAGCAAGACAAACCCAGAGCTCATACTAGGGTGGAAATATAAGGATTAGAGCAAAAATTAATCCAATGAAGGATAAAAGAATGATACAAAAAAAAATCAGTGAATTGAAGAGTTGGTTTTTTGAAAGGATAAGCAAAATTGAGAGACCCTTAGCCAACCTTAACAAACAAAGGATTGAAAAGGTTCAAATCCATGCTATTAGGAATGAGAATTGGGAAAGCAGCACAGATGAAAAAGAAGTCTATCTTGAAAATCTGTACTCCAATAAGATGGAAAAGGTAGAAGAAATGGATAGGGGCTGGGGATTTAGCTCAAGTGGTACCGTGCCGACCTTGGATGCACAAGGGCCCGAGTTCGATCCCTGGTACCACGAAGAAAAGGAAAAAGAAAAAAAAGAAAGAGAAATGGATAAATTCCTAGACACATATGAACTTCCAAAGTTGAATGAAGAAAATATAAAAATGTTAAGCACCCCAATATCAATCTGTGAAACTGAAATTGTAATTAAAAAAGCCCAACAAAGTAAAGCCCTAGTCCTGATGGCTTTACTGCTGAATTCTACAAAACTTTCAAAGAAGAGTTAATGCCATTACTTCTCAAACTCATTAATGAAATTCAAATGGAAGCAATATTCCAAGCTAAATCTTGATAATAGTCATGTCAATCAACTAGAGACTCCATAAAGATGTTTTTATATAAGCTATAGAATTAACAATAAAGAGTGATAAATTAGATAAATTTATAACAAAATGGATGCACATTGAGGCTATACTCATAAGTGAAATAAATAAAATGTATGTGTAAATAAATATATCATTTCTCTAGTGTGAGAAACTCAAAGTATAATTAAGTCCAAAATACATAATAGGATTTGTGAATTAGGAAAAAATTGTTCAAAGTGCAAGGGGAACTAGTGAGGAGAGCAGGAGAAAGCAAAGAAGGGACAGAAATATTTGAAGGTAGAAAGAAAAAAATGGAGAGAAAGCCTATGTATATAGAGATTTGGGTATTGAAGGGCAAAGCAATAGGAAAAAATAAGAATCAAGATACATGTACAAGTACAAATCTCAGTGATGAATGGGATCATAATATACACTTAAAAGTGCCAACAAACTGAATTTTCAAAAAGTAACTAAGGGCTGGGGATACAGCTCAAGTGGTACCGCACCTACCTTGGAAGCACAGCGGCCTGAGTTTGATCCCCAGTACCGCCAAAAAAAGTAACTAAAATTATATATATTATATTATATTATATTATATATTTATAATATTTTATTTATTTATTACCATATATATTATATTATATATAATTTATTATATATAATTTATTATATATAATTTATTATATATAATATATGGTTAAAATCATGGAGTTTTACACACACACACACACACACACACAGTGTTTCTACAGTATTTCTATTAGCTTTCAACTTTATCCCTGTTCCTAGTAGCACTCCATTCTCTAAATGTTATTTCTCAGTTTGGGTGAAGTTTGTAAAGCCAGTAGGCTACCAGATTTTTTGAATATAGAGTCTCTATTTCTTAAAAAGAAAAAAAGAAGTTATAGAGATCTTTCTTTGTAAATCAGAGAAAATTGGCAGAGGATGTTCAATATATTGCCGTACGCAGCTCAACTGATAAAATATGTTTTAATGTAGCTTGAAGACAATTGTCCTCCCTGATGTATCTTTCCACACATTTCCTTTGTGTACGACATTGTCAATCTTGGGTAGTGAGACAGCGAGGGTAACTGAATAGCTAATGATGCTAATTTACCTCTTTGAGGAACAGCACACAAACGCCTTTCTGCATTTACCACCTTAAAAGGGGGAAAGTGATGCAGGAGTTTGCTTTAGAAATACATGGGAAAAAAGAAAATTGATCTCTGTCTGTATTTGTCCTCTTTTGTTGATGTGGGAACAATATTGAATGGCTTCTGGCAACCACTAATCAATTGCTATCTTCCTTCTAACAATCTTTGCTGTCATTGTTTGATACTCTTTCATCTCTTTTCTCAGAACATCCTATATTAGTACTATTCATTCACTCGAACATTTATTGAGTGCTTCCCTGTAGTTCACACTGTAGTAGGCATTACAGGCAGTAAATATGAGTACAGAAGAATAAAAAAAATATGGTTTCTGTCCTAAAGAATATACAAATATTTCTATACTAAACAAAATGACCTGTTGAAAGTGCTTCGGTATTCACATGAGGGATGCAAATAATATATTTATTGCAATCTCAAGAGAAACACATGCAAGATTTTTATGCAACATTCTTTCTATAAGCATATCTCTTATCATTTCCTGAGTTTTTGACACTTTTCTACTTTAGATCAGAAGACTAAAATTTAGCATTTCCTAAGATAACGCAATATTTTCATCACATTCATTCTGTTATTATGTGTTCATCTTAATGTGTTACATTGAGACAAACTTCTTATCCTCTATTCGAAAACATCACCCATTTTATGAAGCATGACAGACACTTGTTTTTACAACGAAATAAAATAAATGCATTTTCACTGTCTTTGATGACATAATGTAAGGTGATGTTAAAGTTGTTATTTTCTGGAATTCATGTGTTCAGGAGAATCGGAATGAGCTTAGGCAGTGTGTGAGCTTTGTAATAAGTGAACTACGGGAAAGAGCAGGGCAGAAATGTTCATGGGCTGGAATTTGAGCACAGTAATTTACAAAGTAAAGTAAAAAGGGAAGAAAGAATTAAAGGTAACTGGTTCTCAAGCTGAAGGTGTAGAAGCACAAGGATTTTGTTTTTAAAACTACAGGAATATGCTGACACCCTTCTGCATTCCATCCTTCAACAATGGGACAGCATCAAGGAATATTTCAAATATTTTCATTGAACTTTCAGAAGAAAATTAGGGTGGTTAGTTCTAAAATAAGATCACATGTTTGAGGATTATTCAAATGCCCAAAAGTGGAAGTATTACAAAGATTAGGTATCACTGTCTCTCTTCGGCTGTTTATTGGGCAACCAACTAATGACTTCTTATTTC
This sequence comes from Thryonomys swinderianus, assembly GCA_004025085.1. NCBI lineage: Eukaryota > Metazoa > Chordata > Mammalia > Rodentia > Thryonomyidae > Thryonomys > Thryonomys swinderianus. The sequence goes on along the minus strand of PVIC010007091.1, from coordinate 47,796 downwards.
TAAAAAAAAAAAAAAAATTTAAAAGTAATAGAAAAAAAAGATCAACAATTCATGAAAACGTTTTTCTTTTAAGCAAATATAAAAATAACTTGGTCCCATATTCAAAGATGATGATTTAATACCCTTAGGTATTGCTGCAATCAGCTCTTTTACAAAGGTCCCGGGTGGCTAAACAGAATTCCACATCTTGAAGAAATTTTGGCAAAGAGGATCTAATGATAAGCTGGAGACTATTTGATTTCAAGTGGTGGTGGAAGAAATGTGGATGTCTATTCAAAACATAAATGTGCACTCTAGAACAAGTGTTTTATGAGTTGTCATCTGTCTTTTAATTAGTTACATTACACAGGCACTTTTCCATATTGGTAAAGATTAAAAATTGTCTTTTAGTTTCCATCTTTAATGATGCCTTTAATCAATTACTTATTTCAAGAATTATATAGCTCATTTGTGCTTCTTTTTCTGTATATTCATCAGCCACTGACTTTGTGCAAGTTGAAAGGAGTTGTATGAATTGGGAGAAATGAGGATTGATTATTATTAGTCTGTAACAATAGTTTTGTTCCACCATTAGGAAATGAACTCATATGCTTTATTCAATTAAATATCTATAAGCCAATAAGACTGTCATTTGCGTTATCATTCTATAACTGTTTTACCAGTTTTTATTCTCATAGTATTTAGATATTCTGCCTTTTAATCAATTGAATTAACTCCATTTTACCACATGAACACATATTTTCAAATATAATTTTTAGCCAATAGCAAATATAAAATAACAACCACTGTGCACTCTTATTTGCATTTTTTGTCTTGTTTTCTTTTTTGTTCTTTCACTTTCATGCTTTTATCTTTTGTTTTATTTAAATTTTTATTTTATTAGGACATGTTTGCAGGACATGAAATCTGCACTTATTTTGGGAGCTGAGTACTTACACTTAAACCAGTTTGTACTTTTAATCTTCCTGGTCCCAACCACATCTGTCCTTCCATCTCCAAATCCTCTTTCCCTATATACATCCTTGCTGTCATTCTTATATTTAACTCATATTTATATAGTATGTACATACATTGTGTTTAGTACCTGTGCATAGTGTATATCTGTCACCATTTTTTTTTCAGTTTTATTGATGGTTTTAGATAGCTATCTTTTGAGTTACTGTTAACTGTACTCCTATTCACAAATCTCTTAATTTACAACTCCCGAGTCTTAACAGCATATTTTTATTTCCACAAGCTATTAATGTTTATGAATTCTTTGGCCATTTAGGAAGGTTTTTTTCTGGTTATTTATGAAATTATTTAATCTAAATGTATTTATTACTCAAATGCATATTATATTTTTATGTATTTGATTTATACATATGTTAATATGCACATAAAATGTATTAATTTTTATGTGGATAAATTGAGACAAGGATTATTTTATGGTTTGCTGAGCTTAATATGAAGTTAGAATCGATATTTTCTGACCACTAACAATAAAGACTATGAAATTGAAAAGCAGAAAAATCAATTTTTCTCCTTCACATTTGTATTTGCGGAAATATTTTATAAATACCTCTTAATAGCTTGCTTGTTTATACTTCCATTCCTCTTCTTGCTACCAAATAATGTTCATTTCTTCCATCATTTTCATCTTCTTTTCCTGCCACTCTGATTTATAATTTCTTAGTGAATGATATATCACTCTAAATCGTTCCATTTAAACCCAGTAACTCACAAGCATTTTATACATATCCACAATTAAAGTCGTGATGTTCTATCTTGGTGTAATTTCTATACACAGGCAGCCCACAAAACACAATTCAATGTCTTCTGTAGCCCTGAAAATGCCAAGAGCCAGAAACTCGGATGTACCCACCCAGTGTCATATGCTGCATGGTCTGAGTACAAGTGTAAACTCTGGTTTTCAAAAATTTAACTTGCAATGCAGAGTTACAGATGAACATATAAATAGTCTATGTATTTAGCTGGCAAGTTTGAAAATCAAACTAGTCTATGGTGTTCCCAGAGATACTGTACTAACACTAAAATACAAACTAGAAACGAACATGTCAAAATGTATTTTTATATTCAAATAATACCCTTATATTCCAATCAAATTAATTTATCTTCAGGTTACATATTATCAAATTATCTTCAGATTTCCTTTTGCTTATTATCATCTTGGAATTTGACTGCTTTTTCTTTTCTCTGTATGGCCCTTGACATGCAACTTTTAATGCAGTTGATGACTATATTACGTGATCTGAATACTTATTTAACATTTTGGTATGTCATTGATAAACTGAAAAAGACACAGTTTTTTTTTTAAATCATGAAATAAGGTTTGTGTCTTTGACTCCTATCAGTCTTATTTAGATTCACTTAGGATGTGAACTTTGTTTCCATAAACAGAATCAAACTATTCTACCTGGTTTCTGCTCCCAAAGGTTCAGCCAGTCTCTAAACAAAAATATTGCAAACAATTATTTTATCTACCTTGAACATTTATAAACATTTTCTTGTCATCTTTAAACTATATAGCATAAAACTATTTATATAATATTTACATTTTATTAAGTATTATAAGAAACCTAGTGACAATTTAAATTATACAGGAGTATTTGACTAGATTAAAAGCACATAACTTTTAATATAATTTTATACTTAAAATTGAGCATTTGCAGGTTTGAGGATCCACAGGAGTCTTGAAACAAATTTTTTAAAAAATATTTTAAGGGAAGATTTTACAAATATTCTGAGTGAGAATATGTGAGAGGTTAGAATATTTAGCACTCACATGTGTTTACTTATATAGGTACATAAGTATTTAGTATTCACACCATCTTTCTAAAAATTATCATGGAACTGATAGAGAGGAGATTCTTATCTCTTATCATCAAGACTGTGAAACCTTTAAAAGGGGTAAAATAACACGTTTCATTTTGGAAAATTAAATAGTCAACTCTACTAATATTTTTTTGCTTATCAAAATAGTTTTCTTTATCTGTTTCTGCACTCCATGTGCAACCAGTTTCTGATGGAAATAAGTTCCTCTTAACACAGCACATAAAATTCAGAATTGTCTGATATTCATGTTATTTCCATTATTACTATCAGAAATTTAACAATATTGTATCATACCATTTGTGTCATTGGCATAGCAATGACAGCCACATACTTACGGGACCCAGGCCTGTGTGACTCGTCATTACCAAATATACATTTCCCAAATAGTTTTCTTAAATCACATTCCTTAGCTTAAAAAAAATATGTAGAAACAGAGTCTGGAAAATGGACTATACTCTCTAATTTCCAAGGTTATTTACTGTAACGAATGGGACCTGGGAAGACATAATAAATAAAAATTGTAACAGAATTCAAGTTCATAAAATCATTTATTACTTGATTTTGAGGCATTTAATAGTCATGTAAAACCTATTTTTTCAGATAATAAGTTTGAATATGGCAATAATGAGGTAAGTTAAACTTGAATAATTTCACAAAAAAACATTTAAACAGACATCAGGCCTAAATATCTGTCATTATTTGGCATATTCTGATTTAGCTTTCAATTCTTCATTTTCAGATGCAAAATAATTGTAGGATTGCAAACTTTTGACCTTCAGAAAATGTCAAAAGAAAGAAAATGCTTTGTACAATGTCATTCCCCTCCAAATTATGTAGTGATTTGTTTCTTTATCTTTGTTCAGGATGTATTTTTTTTTTGATAACTAACTAGATTTCCTTAAAACCAAGGGAAGAAAGGAGAGACAGAGACAGAGACAGAGACAGATCTTGTTTCCTTCAGTAGTGTTTGACAGTCCTAAATGAGTGAGATTAATTTTATCAAAGGATATGCTTTATCATGGTTTGACTGACACAGGTTTACTGGCTGGTAGAATTAGTATTTCCAGTTCTATCATTCAGAGATCCACAGAAAAATAGGACAAGAAGGAGGGAAGAAGGGATGGATATAAAATTCTGAGGAAGAATTTCTCACAAAGAAACCTGTTTTGTTATGAAAGCCATTCTATTATGCAATCAGATGATGCCCTTCCATATTATCAGAAATACTCTACTTCATTCAATTTAACCTTATAGATACGAATTATAGAAACAATTGAGCAGTACTTGAATCATGGAAAGTACTGGTCAGCTTTCTTGTTGTTTGAAGAAATTACCCAAAGCTCACAAATTAAAGAAAGAGTTATGATTTGGCTCATGGTTTCAGAGGTTCAGTCCCTGTAATACCAAAGTAAAACATCGAGGTAGAAATTCAGGGTAGAACAAAACTGCTAACTTCCTTTTCTTCTGGGAAGCAGAGCTGATTGCTGAGAGTGCCAGAGAGGGAAATATGGCCCCCAAGGTCATGACTTCCATAAAGTTTAGGTCCCTAGGACTTAAACACACCAATCAAATCTCAAAACCCCACATCTTAATATTATAACATTAGGGAACAGAATTTCAGTGACTGCATTTTGGGGAGACAGGGACATTTAGACCAAATAAATGAGGTGTATCTTTTCTTATCCAGAGCCATTTCATCTTTCTTGCCCTTCCTTCTGATATGGTATTTGGAGTTCCCCATATTTTGTTGTTGACTCTGATCCACAGCTCCTGTTAGCAAAATATAGGACCATTAGGTATATGCCAGCTGCACATAACTCTTTCTAGAAAAGCAGTTCATTTAGATATCTATTTAGAACCATTCCAGTAAAGTCTCCTGTTTCATAATTAAGTTTCTTATTGTGTTTACTTTTAGAAGTATGTACTCTCTTTGTGAAGTTAGAAAATGTCTCCCATAGAAAATTAAAATTTTTCTGCATGTGCTTATGGGGATTATATTTTCTCACAACAATATTACTCAGTTTCTGTGTTGGTAGATGCGAATTACCTATCTCCATGCTTGGTACACAGTAATTTAAGGGAAATCAGTAATTATTATTGAATTCAACAATTTGTATTTGTGATCAATTTTAATTTTCCTTTATATACATTTGAAAATATTATACTTTTTTTTTTTTTTTTTTTTTTTGCTTTTGAGACAGGGTCTCGCTTTGTAGTTCAGGCTGGCCCTGAGCTCACTATGGTGCCCAGGCAAGCCACTGCGAACTCAGCAATCCCCCTGTCTCTGCCTCCCGAGTGCTGGGATGACAGGCGTGAGCCACCACGTCCGGCATTGTGGTATGCAGTGTTGATTGTTGGTGGGCGTGTCTCCACGCCCAGCATTCTATGTGGTTACCGGGGATCGAACTCAGGACCTTGTGCTTGCGAGGCAGGCGCCGGAACCACTGAGCTAACCCTCCGGCCCGAAAATATTATACATTTTATAAAATCAATAGTAACTGAAACAAAATTTCATATTAAAATTTTATTCAATTTTTCAGGCCTTGTGCTATACAGTTTTTCTTTAAATTTCAAAAATTGTTTTTGTAAGTACAACTAAAATCCCGTATCAGAACTTTAGTTGGGGTGGAGCCCAGCAGGAGAGCTCAGCCCTAGCATATCTGAGGCCTTAGATTCAATACTTAGCAACACACACACAGTCACACACACACAAATAAATGAAACCTCATAGGATCTCAAATATTTATTTCAAATTTGTCATACAATCTACTAAATCTTTGTGATTTAATCAAAATTTTTCTAATCTAGTTTTACATTTTCAAATAATTTCAAAAACAGCCATCATAAACACACATGTACTAAGAAACTTTATATTTTTTCTATTTAAAAATAAATTACAAATATCATGACACCTCACTATTCAAATATTCAATGTATTCTAAGTATGAATGACACACATAATCTTAATATTGCTATTATACTGAAATTACCAATCTTCTCTCTCCTGTATTCTGTAATACATAATTTATGTTATATTTTCCCCATGCAAGCAAAATTTATATCTGAAAATACAAATATCTCACTTTTTAATACAAGTTTTCTTATACTGTCATACTTAAACTGATATAAAAAGATAATTTCAATGTATAAATCTCTAATGAGAGGTCCAGTTACTCAGGACTCTGCCTAGATTTGCATGATTATTCAAGCAAAAGAGTTAATATTTAACAGAATTTATAAATAAGCTGATATCTGCAAAATAAGCATCAGCTAATGCCAGAATGTGAAAGTCTGACTCTAAGACCTGGATTATTTTTGCTGGGACTGTGCATGGTTGGTCTCCTCTTTCTATTGAACGTGTTCACTTGGTTGGGAAAATAGAAAATACAAAGTCTCTGTATTATTAACATACAATAGCAGACTATTTGAAAAATAATACCTCTATGGCAGTGACACCCAAATGAAGGGAAAAAAATACAAGAATTAGACAATGCCTGAACTGTTAAACCATAAAATTGTAGATGATCAAAGGAAGTGAGGTGTCTGAGTAGGTATGAGATGGTGTAGCTACATAATTCATAATTATGGTTTTTTCCAGTTATCTCTCCTTCTAATACATGAATAGACAGGAACTGAGACAAAATCTTTTGTCATACGAATGTAAGTTAATAAAACGAGAAAGCAAAAGAAACATATATTCAGTTTTGTTCACTTGACTGTTGAGAATCTGCTGAGATGACATTCATTGATGTCTGGTCTTTGAGATGTCTGTGGGTGTGGGAAGCGGGGAGTTTCAGGCGACCACGCAGAGCAAAGAATATCTGTGTGTTTGTCTCGCTTGGTTGCCTGTGAGAACTTTCTGATTGGAGCCCGCGCACATGCTGCCAGGAACGAAAGCAGCTTAGATTTTCTCATTAAAAGAGACCCTTGTTTTAGGAAGCACATCAATGAAGCCCTTGGTTTAAATTCTATTCGAACAACTACCTTGCAATTTGGAATGCTCATCAGGATCTATGTGTCATTAAGCAGCACAGTGTAACTTTGTGAAGGATCCCTTTTAGAAATAACATTCTAGTCTCCACTTTTCCAGAGAAGAACCCCAAATTTAGAAGGAAGTCTCTCCACTTTTTGGATTCTAGTCCTGTGTTTATCACGAGATATAAGAACAAATTTCCTTTCTGTTTTTCCTTCATAGGATGATTTAGAAAGGTATGACATTCCAAAGTCTGCTAATTAAAATTATAAGCCTATACTGTGAACATATTTTAATTGGTAGACAGAGAATTGGCTTAATAGAACCAGGAACTTAGAGAAATGCTGTATTAATTTATTATATTTTTAGCTTAAGTAAAATATAAAAAACTGTCATCCTTACCCATGAGTTTTTGATATACACACATTACACATAAATAATCTGGCCCATGCCTATGTTTTTGTCCTCATGTGCAAAATTGGATCCTTATTTTTCTACGTTTTCTCTTTTCGTTTCTTTTTTTTTTTTTTTTTTTTTTGAGACAGGGTCTCACTTTGTAGTTCAGGCTGGCCCTGAGCTCACTATGTAGCCCAGGCAAGCCACCACGAACTCAGCAATCCTCCTGTCTCTGCCTCCCAAATGCTGGGATTACAGGTGTGAGCCACCATGCCTGGCACTCATTTTCTCTCTTCTTAATCAAAGTTTACAAATAGTAGTATTGTCCTATATAAATTACAGAGTCCACAAAAATTTGGAAAAACTATAATTTTGTCAACCAGTCATTTTACATGGAGATAATTTTCCCTCTTTTTCAGGCAATTTTTAAATTTTTATTTCATTTATCTGATTTAAGTAGCTATACTTCATTTTCTTGTGTTAATAGAATATCCCCTAATGGGTAAAAATGAGAATTAACTTGTGTCATATACTGGTACAAATTCCCCAATGTTATACGTGATTTTGAGATGTATATAAATTGTACCAATAAAGAATTCAATTAAAAAAATAGAATATCCCCTAATTAACATATATTACAATTTTATATTTATGTTTACAATGATACCAGAGGATTTTGTCATTATCCTTAGTTTAGGAATATGAAGACCAAGGCTTATTAGTTAAGTTAGTTACAGATATTTATATGGCTGCTAAGTAAAAAACTCTGTTAAAACACATATCAATTTATCCAAAGTCTTGATTAATATACTTATTACTTATTTGTGACTAGCTGACTTCTAAAGGATTGGACTTTTTTCTGTAAGAGTACTGTAAATCAAGTAAAACTAGGAAACTCTTCTCTGATTTTTTTGTTTGTTTTTGCGGTACCGGGGATCAAACTCAGGCCCTTGTGCTTTCCAAAGTAGACGCGGTTTTACCTGAGCTAAGTCCCCAGCCCTCTTCTCTGAAACTTTACCTCCTGCTCTTATACTGCACTAACCCTACAGGGAGAGAACCCACAAGTCAACAAATAAAGTGGTGAAATTAACGTGAGTGCCATTCGTTACAAAGTTTAATGGTGTTTTTACTACCTGGAAAAAGGGCTCTCCTTGTGAACAACTTCTAAAAGAAATACTGTGTGGACACTTTCATTTCCTACATGTTTTTACTTGAATTTCAGTATTATTTTTAATTTATTTTAAAGGTCAGGATTGCCATTTGACACAGTGATGATTTGAAAATAATTAAGAGAGGAGCTGAGCTACACATGGAAAGTGCTGACTTTGCCAAAACATCAGTGATCCCTGGAGTTTCATCCTGTTTTCATAAATGTTCTTTTTGTTCTGATCATTTAAAGTTTTCTAGCTTAGAAATAAATCATCCCATTTCCAACAACAAGCTGTTGTGACTTGATGTAACAAACAGATTAATGACTTCTCTTCTCTGCTGGTCAAATATCTTACTAAAATGGGATTCAAAGATTATTTTCATTTTTAAGCTAAACTAAACCCTGGTTGTTCACAACAAAAACCATGATAATAACACAAATATCTTTGTATATAATATGAAATCTTAAAATCATTAATTGAAAACCAAAATCACTTGAAGAAGAGATTTAAGGATTAAACTTTGAATCAGTTTTTAATCTTCTTTTCATTTTTCATTGTACTGCAATAACAATTTATAATGAAAAATATAGTCCTTAACCTTTAATACTTTTCTTACCTCAAAATGAATTATAAGAATCCCAAAGATCAATTCACCAGAGTAACAGATTAGAATAGAGAAATTTATGGTAAATAAGTTTTTAAAACCTGTATTATGCTATTAAACTTTTAAACTTCATGAAGTTCAAGACTTTGATGTTTACATTAACAGTGGCACAAAAATACATCATGGTAGAAACTACATTGAATATGGAATGAGAACATTATTTTGAAACTGAACTTGGGCAAGTCAAATTTGAACACCTGTAAAATTTACGAGTCAATCTTCATTTTTAGTAATAATACTACCCTTTAGTTCTTGTAATTAGAATTATATACTACAGAGAATATGTCTATATTTATTTCAAACTAATTTATTTCTTTCCACCTAATAATGTTAGAATATATTTAACTGAATGTATAGAAATAAAGTGTAAATTCAAGCATCTAAACTTGATGTATCTACCTTAATATTGAAATGTAATTTAAAAAATATCACATTAATAGTACAATGTGAACTGCTTACACTTCTGAAAACAATGCATTAGTTAGTAAAATGACAGCTGGGAAAAAAAAATCTGTTTCCTGAAACTTTTGAAGCCTTCTGGTTAAGATTATCTGTCAGGCCATGAAAACTTGGCCATCAACCAATATCCAATCAAGGCTTTTATTTGAAATGGTCTTGTAGAGCCATCATTAACTTGAGAGATAAGTGAAGAAACAAAAAAGCTAGTAAACAAACATTGCCCTGAGGTGGAAAAGTTATTTCTGAATGAGTACTTTGACTACTATCACTTGCACACGAATCTGAGGAGAAAAGGAATCTTACTTTCAGTGAATTATTTTTTAAATGTCACAAGTCTGGTCTCTGAAAACTTTAACCCTTCATGCTCCACTCTCTCCTCAAATTTTCTTCAATTCAAAACAGTTAGAGCATTTTGTCAGCCCACAGTTATTCTCAAAAGCTTGTTTTTGCTCTAGTTAATGAAGATAAATGGCATGGGAAAGAGTGTAGGAATCAGAACCAAGGATGCAGATGGCTGTGTGTAGGGAATTATAGGAGAAGAGATAAAGGGGATTGAGTCCTAATTGACCTTCTTTGAGAGCTCAGAGAAAAATACTAATCCGGTCTTCCGTTGGTAATATGCAGGCAGCTGGAATGTTTCAAGTTCCAGAGAAAACTCAGTACATGTGAGATCTGGGCATTTACCTGGGAACATACTTATTAGTAACAAGAAGCAGATGAATCTGCTCTTCACCTAATTGGTTGCTCCTGTGTCTTAGTGAATAAAAGCAAGACAGAGCAAAGGCTCAGGGCTCTTTGTCCACCAGAGGCAAGAACCCGGGGGTCTCCTCATCTCGGTTATGTCAGTGTCTGTGTCTCTCATCTCCACTTGTTCTCCTCCAGTTAGTCATTTGTTGCAGGCTGAGTCCTCAAGGGAACCAGAGGCTGCCAGATCCACTCACCAAAGAATACCTTCTACCAACAGAAGGGAAATTTTCTTAATCACTGTGCAGTAATTTATTTTATGGCCAATAATTTATTTCTCTGTAGATCTCCTTTCTCTGAATGTGCATTTTGATTATGGTTAACTTATTTCTATTATATTTCTTTTATTTCACAGTATTCCGCATCATGAGATGACCCATACCTAATAGGAAAGATTGACCACTGTCCTGCACTTCAAGGTAACTGCAGTGTCTGAAGGTGCTTGGGTCATAGTCCCCTGGTAAGGGAGGAGAATGAATTTGCCTTGTGTTCTTGTAATGGCACAGCCTCAGAAATCTGAATATTCAAAGAAAATGTAAGCATGATGTTTTCTATAGGTACACACACACACATATGACTTCTATAGTCAAACTAGCCTACCCTTCATAACTTTTCATAGTTAACATCTTTCTTATGAGTACTTTACTCATGAAGCTAATGACATATATATGCTATATATATATGTCATATATATATATATATATAATATATGATCTACATACAGATACTATAGTATCCATTCATGCATCAGCACATACTTGGATTTTTTTCCTATGGATTGGCTGTTGTGAATAATTACCTGATTTCATGTTTTACCATTATTTCTTCTCTTATGGGAAGTTCAGTATCCCACTTCCTGCACTCAAGAGAACGGCAGTGCCTGGAGAGATGAGACTAAGCCAAGATGAGGAGAAGGCAACTGTGCAGTTCTGGAAATAATGTTTAGGTCACTTGAGTAAATTTTGAGTAAATCATCATAACTATCAAAATGAAAGCAAGTCCAGGTTATATAAATTAGCTGCTATGCCTTGGGTTTTTGGAGGGTAGAGAGTGTAGTTACTCCAGTTTGGAAGAATAACTATATTAAATTTTATGCTGAAGGGGGGAAAAAAGTGAAATGATAAAGATTTAATCACCAAGGTTCTCGCATGATTACCTTTCCTTTGTTTGCTGAAACATCTTTCTAAACATAGTCAAAATTAAAATGTTGATACATTTTCTACTTTAGCACATTTATTAGTCACTTATCTGGAGGAGCAGATTCTCACACAGGTTTGGGGCTTGGCTGGGTGTTTGCAATTTCCCTGCTGTTTGCCGACTTTCCTTTTGGGAATACATCTTGATTATTTCAAACCACATACATGTACTAATCATCATTGTTGAATAATATTTTACAAGGGACTGAATACTGTATTTAGTTTTATGAGAATCATGAAGGCACTTAAGACAAAAATGCATATATTTTTAAAATTTTTGCCACTAAAAATATCCTAAAAGCAAAGATGGTATATAATTATTGGCTGATTCAATGTCATGTAGGAAGGTGTTAAATATACAGCATAGTAGCTGTAACTATGAAAATAGGTTTTATAGACTAGTTTATTTTCTCAGTGATCCTGTTGTTGCTATAAATTTCAAATTTATTATGTTTCTTCATTTGTTTTGAAATTCGTCTTCTTAACAAATTATATCACAATACTTTTTTTTAAGAAAACATCTGAGTTTTGGTTGGGAAAATATGATTTTTATTTGTGTCTAGTGTATCAAAAAATATTTTCAAATAATAAATGAATAGCCAGTAGACTACAGAAGTATTTCCTTGACTTCTTTTATACACTTAAGCTAATAAATACATCTACAATCCATCTACTCATTTGTTAAGTTTTCATAACCTGGTGTCTATATTTTTATTATTCTTTTGATATTGTTTTTTTCTGTAGGTCAACTAAAATGTGGTAAATACTGCCATTCATATACATTGTAAAATATTTTTCATGAATATTCTTCATTCTTTTTCTTTTCTTCCAGACTGAGTAGGGCACTCTGGGGTTTTTTGATTTTTTTATAACAGGATCTTGCTTTGTGGTTCAGGCTGGCCCTGAGCTCACTATGTAGCTCAGACAAGCCTCAAACTCAACAATCCTCCTGCCTCTGCCTCCTCAGTGCTGGGATTATAGGTGTGAGCCACCATGTCCAGCTCTGGAAGTATTTTACAGGTATTGTGGTAGTTATGCTAACTGTCTCAAGTTCAGTATCCTGCGTGCCATACAGAGATTAGGAAAGCACACTTATGAGTGTGTTTGGGTAGATCATGGAGGTGTGAGTTTGGTTATTATACACATGTACATAGGCCCCACTGCGGGTATTGTCCCTGTGCTTTGCTGTCTAGCCAACATGCACTAAGCATTTGGTCTGTCACACAATTCTGCAGTCTCACTAATGCCTTGGAGTCAGCCAACCATTGACTGAATTCCCTGAAAGCATGAGCCAATCTAAATCTTCCCTTTAAATTTTGCTGGCAGATATCATGTCTCTGCAAATAGAAAGCTGAGTAACTGGTATGAGAAAAGTAGGATTGTTGCTGTTACTCTACCAGCCCTTATGGTTCAGAAGATTTTAGGGGTGGTTCTCAGGAAAAGTTTTGAATGCTTGGGAATATCCAGGCAGTAAAGGTCTAGACTGCTAAAGCAGAAACTAATGGGTAATTCTGCTCAGATCTCAAAAGGCTGGAATGTTGATATAAAAAAACAGACAGTAAAGGTAAAGCTCACTACTTTTCAGATGAAGAATCTATTGGAATTAACTAGAGGCCATACTCAAAACATTTTGATAACTAATTTCTTTGCATTATACTCATGCCCTCAGATTATGGAGAAGACTTATTTTGCAGTGGACTGAGTTAAAGGACTATACACTAACTGATCTTGGGGAGGAAATTACAAGACAGCCCAAAGTGCAAAATCAACTTTAAATCAGAGTCATAGTGAGATCGTAGACAAATGGTGAGAGGAGGAAATTTTTTAAAAACTTAACTTTTGGGCCAGAGATTTAGCTCAGTGGTTCCAGCACCTGTCTCACAAGCGCAAGGTTCTGAGTTCGACCCCCGGTAACCACATAGAATGCTGGGTGTGGTGACTCACGCCCACCAGCAATCAATACCACATACCACAGTGCTGAGTGTGTGGTGACTCACGCTTGTAGTCCCAGCCCTCGGGAGGCAGAGACAGGAGAATTGCTGAATTTGAGGCGGCTTGCCTGGGCTACATAGTGAGCTCAGGGCCAGCCTGACCTACAAAGCGAGACCCTGTCTCAAAAAAAGAAAGAAAGAAAGAAAGAAAGAAAGAAAGAAAGAAAGAAAGAAAGAAAGAAAGAAAGAAAGAAAGAAAGAAAGAAAGAAAGAAAGAAAGAAAGATACATAACCTAAGAGTCTTCTAGTCTCTCTCAATGGTGCTCTCACAGAATATTTTATTGAGCACCTATAATCCCAGTACTTGGGAGGCAGAGGCAAAAGGGTTGCTGAGTTTGAGGCTTGCCTGGGCTACATAGTGAGCTGAGGGCCAGCCTGAGCTACAAAGTGAGACCCTGTCTCAAAAAAACAAAAAACAAAAACCAAAAACCCTTAACTTTTGGCACCAAAGCTCCATGTGTAAAGTGGGAGGCAAAGGAGGGATAGTTGCTGGAGAAATTAGACAATTAAAAACAAATCAACTAAGATCAGGAACAAAACAAGGATGTCCACTATCACCACTTCTGTTCAATATATGCAGGAAACATTAGCCACAGCAATTAGACAAGGGAAAGAAATAAAAGGAGTAAAGATAGGAAAGGAAGAAGTTAAACTGTCATTATCTGCTGATGACATGATACTCTGTATAGAAGATCCTAAAAACTCAACCAAAAGACTGCTGGACTTAATCGCCAAATTTAGTAGCATACCTGGGTATAAAATCAATGCTCAAGAAAAAAAAAAGGCTTTGTATACACAAAAAACAGACTCACTGAGAGAGAGAAATTGCGGAGTCAAGCTGTTTCACAGTATATAAAAAATGAAATAGGTAGGAATCAATCTATCAAAGGAGGTGAAAGACCTCCACTCTGAAAACTAGAGCACTCTGAAAAGGATTGAAGAGGATATCAAAACATAGAAAGACATCCCTTGCTACTTGGGTAGGAAGAACCAACATCATCAAAATGGCTATACTCTCACAACTATTATATAGATTCAGTGCAATCCTGATTGAAATCCCAACAAGATATTTCAGAGAGTTTGGGAAAATTAAAAAAAAAATCAAAAAAATTATATGGAACCACAAAAGACCTAGAAGAGCAAAAGCAATTTTAGCTAACAAGGACATGACAGGGTGTATCACAATCCCTAACCTGAAACTATACTACAAAACCGCTGTGTGCAAAAATGGAATGGTGCTGGCAAAGTAACAGACCCTAGGGCCAGTGGAATGTGCCAGAGGATCCCTAAGGAATAAATATTTTTTAACAATATAAATAAAATATATTAGGTAGAAATAAAAAATATTTTTAAGTTCAGAAAAGGATCTTGTTATGAAGTATGGAAATTTATTGGCTTTTGCATTTCAAAACACATTGTCACTGTGATCATATGTAGGTCATATAATTTGCTAAGAAAGTTTGTATTATGTGGAATTTAATATTTTTAAAATTTATACTCATTTAAATCTTACTTCATTCTTTTTACTTCTCAGGATCCTGAGTCCAGGAAACTTTTGGTGCTCAACAATATTTCATTATATATATATATATATATATATATATATATATATATATATATATATATATACACATGTGTGTGTATACACATATATATGTATATATGTATATATAGAGAGACATATATATGTCTATATTTACATGTATGTGTGTGTGTGTGTAAAACACTGGAGTTCATCGGGAAAAATGCTGTGTTGTAATTTCTAAGACAAATTCTCCACACATTATCCCAGAATTTCTCATCTAGTGGTCAGTATAGTTCTATAGTTTATCCTATTGTGTGAATAAATCTCTAGGTAGTACTTGAGACTATAAGGGTTTATTTTTTCTTTAGTTTTGCAAACCACAGTGGTAGATTCCAGGAATACACATTTGCTTTCAAAGGAATAACACCTATCATTGAAATATGACTAGTTGATTCATCAAGTCTTCGCTTCTTCATTTCTTTTCTTCTTTAGATGGATCCGGGGTATGGTGGCTGCTTCCCCTTTAATTTTGGAATAGTTCCTGATGTGGTTTGATTATAGACTGACCCCCTCCAAAAGTCTCATGAGTTCAGAGTGGGGCTTTAAAAAGGGGTTCATTTTAATCATCAGGACATGGGAAGAAATGTTCAAATGAGAAGGGGAACACAGAGTGGGGGGGTAGAAGAAATAAACCCAGGTTCTGTATATAAGGAGGGAAAGAAGGGTCGAAGGGAAAGGGATGAAAAAAGGAAGCAAGATGTACAACACATAAAGGTCCACAAGTCCTATGATGTGTGTGATCATTATGTATAGCTAAAATGTAGCCATAAATGTTTTTGCTTCAAAGAAAAGAAAAGAAAAAGATGGGGAAACTCGAAAAACTGAAAGATGATCAACCGTGGTACTCGTCAGTGGACTGACTCGCGGGGGGTCAGTTCCTAACTGAAGACCGCGTGGGGGCGGCCCGGTTGGCAGGCGCGGCTGACAGTGCGCCCCGCGCGGCCCTGGGTCTCTGGGGCCCTCGCCCTCCTGGGGCCTCCTTTCTCCCCGGGCTTATCGGCTGTCCTAGGAGGAAGAGCTTTCCTGCTCATGGGCTCCTGCACGCTCCTTCTGCCTCGGAGCTGGCTCACCACGTCTGGACTAAGCTTTCTGTGCTGTGTGGCAGAGTAAGAGAGGGGTGTGTGTGTGTGTGTGTGTGTGTGTGTGTGTGTGTGCGCGCGTGTGTGCGTGTGTGTGTGAATTTAATCGCAGAAATATTCATGTACACGGTAAGGCAAAGCTCGCCCCCATCTCCTGTAGGCGCCCCAAGCGCCCCAGCTTTCCCGCCGCACACACCGCTGTCCCAGGGGAAGAGGCGGCATCCGACACGCGGGGAGGAGACAGCGCGGGCGGGCGGCGTGACGGGCTCCTGAGCCCCGGCTGCCCTGCCTGGCTCGCCTGCCGGGATCCGAAGGCCTCTGGGGAGAGGTCGCTCCAGCCCCACTTCTCCCTTGGAGGCCTTCGGCCCACCGGCCTGCCCAGCATTTCACGGGCGCAGCGCTGCAGCCGGACCTCTCGAGGAGAAGCTCTCCTTTAGAAAGATGCCCCGCATTAAACTGGCCCCACAGCAAAGCGCGAAAGGCACGCACGCGTGCACACAGACCCCCTCAACCCCTCGCTGCGCCCTCAGACGGTCGCCCACCCTGCGCTCCCCCCCCCCCGCCCCACCGAGGCCCTGTCCCCTGCGGTGGCGCCTGCCTCACCCCGGGTGCCGGGCGCTGAGGGTGCTGCCGGTGGCGCCGTGCTGCACCTGAGCCTTGTGGGGAGCGGGGACCACGGGGCTCGGAGGAGACCTCCAGCACCGCGCCAGACTCGGGGGAGAAGGGCGCCGGGCCTCGCCCGACCGTTCAAGGAGGGGGTGAGCGTGAGCGGCCCAGCGAAGCTGCCGTCCTGCGCTGCCGCACCTGCTCCGGACTCCGCGGAAAGCTCGCGCCTGAGCGCGCGTGGGAATCCTCCGTCCTGGGGAAGGAAGCGGCGGCAGAGCCTGGAACTGCCAGCGAGCTGCCTACGAGCAAGACACTAGCTCCTGGGCCTGCAGGTGTCGGCTGTTTCGCCTCAGCTATGGGAAAGGAGAGAGATAAAAATAAAACTTTTCTCCTTTAACTCGTGAGTGTCAGATTTTTTTTTTTTTTTTTTTTTTGAGGCAGGGTCTCGCTTTGTAGTTCAGGTTGGCCCTGAGCTCACTATGTAGCCCAGGCAAGCCGCCGCGAACTCAGCAATCCTCCTGTCTCTGCCTCCCGAGTGCTGGGATTACAGGAGTAAGTCACCATGCCCAGCACTGTGGTATGTGGTATTGCTTGCTGGTGGGCATGAGACTCCATGCCCAGCATTGTATATGGTTACCGGGATCGAACTCAGGACCTTGCGCTTGCGAGGCAGGCGCTGGAACCACTGAGCTAAATCTCCGGCCCAAGTGTCAGATATTTTTGACACCAGTGAGAAAGCGACTAAGACATTGCTCAGTAAATTCTACATATTTCTGACTGAACTTTATTTTTGCCTAGACAGTTCTTACTTTGGTCTGTGTTTAGATCATCCTTGAATTAAGTCTTAAAGATCTGGAGAAACAAAGACTAAAGCACCAACATCATTAGTGTGAAACTATAAGTGATTTTACTGTCTTTAATTATGTATACGTCCCATGTACACCATGCCCACCATCCAATGTTGTGTGTGAAATGTTTCTTTCAGTACAGGAGAAAAAAATTCAGGTTGAAAAGACTATGTTTTTAAAAAGTATTTCACATTTGAAGTGATTCGAATGCACTATTTTCAGAAATTATTACATATTTCTGACTTTATTTCAAATGTTTTTCTTAAATTGATGATTACAACAGATGATGGAAAGAATTGCACAGTCTCAAAGATATGATTTATTAATACATTTTTACTTGTTTGTAAAAATATCTTTCAAAGTCTCCATTAAATCTAAGAATGGGCTGAATTTATGTGTAAATTAAATATCAAACTGTTTTTCTTAAAGGTAGCAATAGGAGTTTCGGAATTTTACATCAATATGTTATATAGCATTAGCACTTCCCTAGATTATCCTCAGTAAAACTGAGATGAAAGATAAAGTCAATTGAAAGAGCAGCAGAGATACATCGATTTGTACCAATATGGTTTACTAGACAGCTTGAGCGTTCTTCCTAATATAAAATAATAGGTGACTAATAAGCCATCGCCATTCTCAAGCCTATCTAGACCCAGAAGAAAGTAAGAATTTCCAAGGATGTATTTGCTCTCACTGAAGAAAGATTAGTTAACACTCAGACAATAAGCAAACTCAGATGTTGAAAATACCTAAGGGTGTTTAATGGCACTCAAGAGCTGACATTCATTGCATATAATCACCTGCTTGTCAGAGCCCACCTTAGCAGAACTCAGGGTAGAAAAGTCCTGGAATGTGAGCACCCCATGGGAGTCAAATGAAAGGGTGAGACCGGTCAAGCAGCATGGCACTGGGGAGTTCAGCAAAGAACTTATTGTTCTTTACAACACTTTACAGAGTGATTTCAAAGTTTCAACTACATTAGAGCAGTATATTTTCTATGGTCTACTTGTGGTGATGCTTGGAAACTGGGGTCAGAATTTTATTTATAATAATCTTCATAAAAGGCCACTGGCTTCACAAAGCACAGAGTTGGAAATGAAAATCGCATGCAGATACAAAACTGAACTCATTGAGAATGAACTAGAATGATCTGCTGATTCATAAGTGAATTGAGAAAATAGGAATAGCAAAAAACAAAACAATAGAAGAGAACAAGGATTGGAAATTTCAGGAACTGAATAATGGAGATTTCTCACAGTTGTATCAATAAATAAAACTAGTCTGAAAATAAACTGTACTATTTTAAAAGAATTAAGGCATATTTTAGTCTTCCCAGGAAAATATATGTGATATTTTGAAATACATTAAACAGGGCAAGAAATCTTTGCATTGGCACTTAAAATATGCTTGACAAAACTTGAAGATCTAAACAAACTGAGGAGTTTTTTTTTTTTTTTTTTTTTTTTTTTTTGAGACAGGGTCTCGCTTTGTAGTTCAGGCTGGCCCTGAGCTCACTATGTAGTCCAGGCAAACCTTGAACTCAGCAATCTTCCTGCCTCTGCCTCCCAAGTGCTGAGATTACAGGCGTGAGCCACCACGCCCAGCACTGTGGTTTGTGGTATTGATTGCTGGTAGGCGTGAGTCTCCACACCCAGCATTGTATGTGGTTACTGGGGATCGAACTCAGGACCTTGTGCTTGAGAGGCAGGCGCCAGAACCACTGAGCTAACCCTCCGGCCCCAAACTGAGGAGTTTTTAATGTTCACAGGTAGGACAATATTGTCAAATGTCAACTCTCTAAATCAGAGTAGAGATTCTATATATTTCCACCCAAAATAAGAGTGGGTTTTCTTCTCGAGTCAAATATCTGACCTGAAATTACATAGGAAGGAAACAAAACAAAACAAAAAAACCAAAATAGCTAAAAGTGAGTCACAACAAATTTGAACAATTTCATCATAGGATTTCAAAAACTATTGTAAAACACTGGTAGCCTAGAAGCATGATATTGGTAAAAGTTGTGCAGATCAAATGTTCACAAAATAGTCCAGCAACACGGTCCTATTTAGATGGTCCACTGACATTTAGAAAGAAATGTAGAACTGATTTAGATCAGCAAATGATGCTAGAACACTTGAACATCAAGTTTAAAAATGAGGATTTTGCCCCTTTTAAATCATCTATATAAGGGCTGGAGATTTAGCTCAGTGATTCCAGCACATGCCTAGAAGTACAAGGTCCTGAGTTAAATCCTGATAACCACATATAATGCTGGGCGTGGTGACTCAGCCCACCAGCAATTCTACCACACACCACAGTGCCGGGCGTGGTGGCTCATGATTGTAATCCCAGCACTCTGGAGGCAGAGGCAGGAGGGTTGCTGAGTTCGAAGCTTGCCTGGGCTACATAGTGAGCTCAGGGCCAGCCTGAACTACAGAGGGAGACCCTGTCTCAAAACAAAACAAAACAAAACAAAACAAAACAAAACAAAACAAAACAAAACAACAATCTATATAAAAATTTACTCAGTCATTTACAATCATCATTTGAATTAAGAGCTAAAACATTCCTTACATTAAAAAGCTGGGAACTAGAATGTGCACGGCCATGGTTTGACCCCAGCACACATTAAAATAGGAAAAAAAAATAGGAGTTTTTATGTGAAACATATTAATGAGATGTACAAAATAAAACTTTTGGGAAATTACACTTGTTCAAAATTTATTTTGCAATATAATACAAAGAGAAGACCTTATAAATAATTACTCTGGAGTTATTTATAAAACTAGTGTGGCTAACATATAGTGTAATATATTTTCAAATTTTAATATTTTCCACTTTCACCATGTTTTGAACTACTTGATATTTAAGCACCTACAGTAATCCCTTAATTCCCTTCTTGTTGAGCCAGACATGCAAAGCCTTTATTGAAAACAAACTAAACCTAATACTCTAAAAGCTCATTAACCCTTTAATAAAACTTCATTTATCAGAAAATAAATGGTAATTTTTAAATAGGCGAAAAAGTTTAACATTTTTACAAAATGATATATGTTCAGAAAAAGAAATAAAAATTCCCAACATTGATAGTCAATAGGAAATATAAATTAAAATCCAAAGAGACTACTAACCAATTTAAAATGGCTTTTATGAAAAAGGAAAATAATGAAAACTCACATTGTTGTATTGCAGACAATCACGTCAGGCAATAGGAACTCATATATTGCTTTCTAGGAATTTCATTATGTGTCATAGTGTAGTTTTCTTTTTGCTGCTTCGGTGGATATTGTTGAATTACTTGGGTTAGTGGGTTTATATTTTTTCATCAGATTTGGGGAAATTTGGGGATTTTTTTTCTACCATTTTTCTCCCTCCTTGAACTCATGGAATGCATGACGTCATGTTATAACTTACTAATTCATTTTCTTCTGTTTTTAAAAACTGTCTTCCAGCACTTTGAATGTTATGTTATAGATTCAGGGTTTATTAGTTCATTGTGTAATCTTCTGTATGTGGCCAAGTAGATGCTGGTATTTTCCTTCCTTGCAATTTCAATGTGGACAGATTGTACAGCTTTCAACTTTCTCCTTAACATGGATATGTTTGTCTGTACCCTTTAATTTAGGTTAGTTATACATTTGTCTACTTACTTTATAATTGGTGTGATTTCTTACTTATTTTAATTGATTAATTGAATTTACCCTGTGTACTTTTTCCTGATTCTGTGCATTCTTGATACTTATGTATTGAATGTACATATTTGAGAACTTTTTCTTATCCCCTTTCCCTCTCAAATCTCCCCCTCTCCATCTCTTCAGTCCTGTTCACTGTGAGCAAGACCTTCCTCCTTCTTTCCTGTTTTATGTCTCTTATTTTGCTTTTCGTTTATACTTTTTTTTTTTTTTTTGAGACAGGGTCTCGCTCTGTACTTCAGGCTGGCTCTGAGCTCACTATATAGCCTAGGCAAGCTTCAAACTCAACAATCCTCCTGCCTCTGCCTCCCGAGTGCTGGGATTACAGGCCTGAACCACCACACCCGGCACTGTGGTATGTGGTATTGATTGCTGGTGGGCGGAGTCTCCACGCCCAGCATTGTATGCGGTTACTGGGGATCAAACTCAGGACCTTGCGCTTGCGAGGCAGGCGCCGGAACCACTGAGCTAATCCTTTGGCCCGAGAAATTTACTTTTTGATAGTTCATTAATTAATGCAATTCAAAGAAGTAATGCTGAAAAAACAAAGCAAGATAAAAGGTAAGAACAGACACTAAACACAAAGATTTTAGGTTTTTCAGACAGCTTTGCAACCAAAATTTGTCTCTGTTTGGATATTTATATTATCAATATTTTCTGCAATATTCTACATTTTATAGAAATTGTTAATATATTTCAGACATAACAGTACATTATCTACATTTTTATTTTACCATTTTATAAATAGAATGTATTAAAAGTTAATTCTCAGAAGAGAACCAAGTATTTTACAGTATATCTACAATATATTGTATGTATGTATAAATACAATAAATATATGAAACATGCACACACACATATGTGTGTGCGTGTGTGTATATATATATGTGTGTGTGTGAAACACTGATACTTAATAAATTAGGATTATGAGAGTATTTGACAAGGAAAGAAAGCCTAAATTTGATGTATTATACTTGCATTGACCAATTTCCAATGAAACACATATTATCATGGAAGGAAATGAATGATCTCGCATCATCTTAAAAGTGATTATTAAAGAACAGCCCTGTTTTAAGAGAATGAATGAGCCAATTTGCCAGTATTTAATTGTTAACTAATGATTACATTTGTCAGAAGCGCTACTAACGCAGATTCTTTTTAACTTCGTTTCCCAGTGCAGTTTCCCTCGGAGAGTGCCCTCTCGGGCCCCCAGGAGCAACTTTGCCCAAACGTGTTCTAATTAACGGCCCCAGAGGGTCCGCTGTGCTGTCTTGTTAATGCTTTCTATCTGGTTCTTCACTGGCCGTCATGTATCATTGTTCGGCTGGTGACAGCGCTCAGGTTATTAGAGGTGTAGGTATTAAATTAACAACAGTAGTAAACATTGTAGCTGTACTTCACATCTCAGCAGAGCCAATGAAGTGGATGACACCGAATCCATGCTGATATGCTGCGGTGACAGATGGGCGTCATTTAACACCATACATCAGTGGGCAACCCACGCGCCACAGCTGTCCTCCACTAAATGAATTAGATCAGGGTAATTAATCTAAGGCAGAAACTATTACTAAAGTGGGTCCTAAGCAGAATTAGAGGAGAATAAAATCTCCTGCTAAAAAATTGAAAAGGATTTATGCATTAGCAGCTTTAATGCTGACAAGAAGTTTTCCAGAAGGTAATTAATTCTGTAAAATACATATCAATCTTTGCTTTTGTGGAGAAACTCCCATTTTAGTTTAAAATCGGGTGGCTTTTCTTTATTTCTGTACTAAAAGTAGATGTTCCCAAGAAATGAAGTATAAACCGAGACATGTGGATCAGTTCCTTAAAGTAAAGCTGACAACTTTTTTTTTTTTTTTTGAGACAGGGTCTTGCTTTGTAGTTCAGACTGGCTCTGAGCTCACTATGTAGCCCAGACAAGCCTCGAACTCAGCAATCCTCCTGTCTCTGGACCCCAGTGTTGGGATGACAGGCCTGAGTCACCACGCCCGGCACTGAGATATGTGGTATTGATGGCTGGTGGGCGTGAGTCTCCAGGCCCAGTATTGTATGTGGTTACCAGGGATCAAACTCAGGTCCTTGCACTTGCGAGGCAGGCGCCGGAACCACTGAGCTAAACCTCCGGCCCAGACATCATTATTTTTATAAGTACAACTCTATAAGCAATGCTCATCACAATGACAATAACTCCGATCCTATGTTCTGTGTGCTTTGATTTTATAGAGAAATGGCTGAACAGAGAGAAGGTGGAAGAAGGAAGACAGATTTATAAAGTTTCATTTCCTTCTGATTTTAATTCTCCATCACACTAGAGACTGTGTAGTCGTCCTTAAACTAAGTATCCTTTCTTAAAAAGTGGAAGATATCTTGAGCATCTTATCTGTTTTAAGAATCTATACATGGTATATTTCAATAAACTTATTTACATATTTAGCCTTTCCTATGATTATTTATAATAATTCACATTTAAGAAACAATACTTCAAATATGCTATAAAACATTTTTTAAAATGGCTTTAAAAATCCTTTTATGATTTTGAATGATAAACATATTTGAAAGAATGCTTTGGGTGTTACATTTACCAATAGATCAAGCACATGACTTGGACAAAATCCCAAATTACGTTTAAAATCATCAAGTGAATACAAATACATACATTGTTTCTCATGTTTATCATTAAATCAATGCTCATCTAAAAGGTACTTCTGTTAACATACAACCACAGAGTTGAGCTGTTGTTTTCTGACTTATGAATACTTTATACCTGTAACTTATAATGTTTCATTCAACGACTTCTGATACTTCCCTACGAAATATACCTGTGACATTGATCACACAGCACGCCCCTGGTCGATTATTCTGCACCTCCTCTAGTTGTTGCTTTCTTTGCATTGTCCTTTCCAGGGGTTCATCTCTTCTGCTTATCATGCTAAGATGGAAAAGCCTGCTGTTAATTACTGCAGTTGAAATTCTTAACACTGCAGGAGATATCCAAACTCCAGTTCTTCCCTTTATAAAGAACAGATTGGTTTCTTGTTCAGCTAGCAAATCTTAGTTGGAGGCCTACGCCAGTTAAGTAGGCCATACAATCAAGTATTGTATGTTTATTGTAGAAGTATAGTAAGCCGTACCTGGAAGAAGCTACCACGTGCTCTGTATCTGATTTTAAACCTCATTATCTTGATCATTAAAGATTAAATTGGGGACTTACTGCTGGTCGTATTTAAGTACTAAAATTGAAAACATGTTTGAAGGACAAAAATATATAAACACACCTCAGTATGTAAGAACATTCAGCCCTTCCACTCAAATTCTTTTTTTTTTTTTTTTTTTTTTTTTTTTTTTTTTTTTTTTTTTTTTTTTGCTTTTGACAGGGTCTCGCTTTGTAGTTCAGGCTGGCCCTGAGCTCACTATGGTGCCCAGGCAAGCCGCCGCGAACTCAGCAATCCTATCTCTGCCTCCCGAGTGCTGGGATTACAGGCGTGAGCCACCACGCCCAGCATTATATGTGGTAACCGGGGATCGAACTCAGGTCCTTTCGCTTGCGAGGCAGGCGCCAGAACCACTGAGCTAACCCTCCGGCCCTCCACTCAAATTCTTAAAACTGAAAAATGTTCAAGAGTGTCAAATTACATAACTATCACAATCAATCTTGTGTCTATTTTTAACTGAAATAAATTATTACATCAAGAAAGGGACTGTAATATTTAAGTGAATTCTGTTGAATGTTAGCTGTGTTATCTATAAATTCAACCTGCTATAGTCTTTCTACTTTTATAAAAATGAGTTTACATTATATTTTAATATCAATAGTTAAATTTACTGAATTTGATCTTTTGACTGTGGACAATTGCAATATTATGAGTTAACTTTAAATGTTCACTGAGCAGGACCAATTAAAGATAGTTACTACCTTGAGATATTTTTCCTTATGTTCAGAAGTTCTGTAGAAGTATAATTTCCTTTGTTGTTGCTGTACATAGTTTAAATTTTACAGTGTGATATATGGGCAATAACAAACTACTGCTATAAACTAATTTTATTTCCATCACCAATAATATGACAATATGGAATAACAACAATATCCTAGTGTCCTTCACACACAAAGCTGCTATCACTGTGTCACTGGTTTGGATCATAAATGTCCTCCAGTGGCTCGTCAAGTAAATAAAGTCTGCATTCCCAGCTCAGACTGTCGTAGAGAGGGGATGGGGGTCTCTGAGAAAGGCGCCTCACTGCAGGAGTTAGGTCAGCAGCGCCGTGATCTTGGGGGATGGGGACCCTGCCCTTCATCCCTTCCTTTCTTTCCCTTCCCAGCCACATGAGGTGAACCGGCTTCCTCTGCCTTCACCGGGCATTTCTGCCTTTGCACAGACCCTAAAGCCACAGTATTTCGATACAAACTCACCTGTTGTTAAACAGTTACTCTTCATGATGTTCCACTAAAGGAGGAAGTACTATAACCATGAGGTGGAATCCAATGACTGGTACATGAAATCTGTGATACTGGCTGGTCTGGCCTAACCAACGTACTTATTGTAATTGGTTATCATAACCTTTCCATGAAGCTTAGTAGAATTAGGCTAGGCAGGCGCTGGAACCACTGAACTAAATCTCTAGCCCCTCAACTGCACTTTTGTGATCACTTCTCTCTTCTGAATCAATTCAAAATGTTTAGATTTCATAATCACTTTGACTATGGGAAAGCCAGAGGTCTCATGATGCCAGATCAGATGAATAAGTGGATGAGGACACACTGTAATATTTTTATGATCTTGCTTTTCCCTGGATGAGATTTTGTGGTAATGTTCACCAAAATTTTTATTGTACCTCATAAAGACAACCAAGAAAAAATTCCTGAACTGGTTCAGAAAGTGCGGAATGGTTGGATAAATGTCTTTGAAATGAAGAATGTGTTTTCAGTCAATTAATGGCAATATTTTTTACTGTAATATTTTTCAATAAATTCAATGCATTTTGACTACTTCATAATTAGTGACAATTGTGTCAATGTATCATAGGTGAAAGAGATTATCTATAAAGTAAATATGATGAATAGCAGTAAACAAATTATTTTAAGATGTATGCAATTCCCAACCAGAAAAATGACCATACATAAAAGACCTGGCTGTATTGCACAATAAGTGCATACTGTATGGTATTTATCACCAACTAATATGTAACTTCATGAAGAAAAATATCTAAAATTATACAACCTTTCACGGGGTCACGGTCTCCTCAAATGCTAAGATACAGATTTAGAATACCTCAAATCTGACTCCCTTAACACTGTGAGTGATTTTCACATTTAAACTCCTAATACCAAATATAGGTTTTACGCTCAAATAGTGTTATTTGCTCATTTTTTTCTTTTTATTTTCGGAGCACATGATGAACACATGCGTAATAGTTTTTGTGCGGTGGTTTCTGCGCCTCCCCAGCAGGCTGTCAGTGAAGGCCTTCTTCAGCACGTCTGTCAAAGTTCCCGCACTGGAAGTTCCTCATGGATTATTGAGGTTGGCAGTGAATAATTTGACAATCTTGGCCAGGGATGAACCTGACACTCTGTCTGGACACAACAAGAATCCAATACATGTCTGTTTAATCCATGAATAGTTAGAAAATAACCACACTGGACGATTCAGCTCACAGATTCCAGCTACTGTGTATATCATTATTTCTGTGGACAAGTATTTTTCTATGATTGTTTTCAAGAGTGAGTCTTACATAGTTACAAAACAAATCTTTCAGTAAGTGGCAAATACAATGATGTTGTGACAAAGAAAAATCCCAGTGAAACAGCAGACAGGTTAGCATTAAGAAGGAGTGAAAGGAGTTGTCACTGCTGCGTACCTGAGCCTGTGGTTAGATGGCTCTGCTCCAGGGCATTTTATCTTCTTGTGAGACCGCAAGTAGCCCAGGTAGGACTTTTATGCATCTGTCATAGATTGGTTGTGAGGACTGGGTTACGAACTGATGCAGGCAAAATAATATTCTAAGACTTAGAGGTCTGTTTTTGGTGTGTGTGTGTGTGTGTGTGTAACTTTATTAATATTGCTACAAGAGAAAATGTGTGCCTTCACCTAAAAAAATTTGTGTTGTGTATTTTGCACATATCTTTTATTTTTCACTTTTTGAATCCTCCATATAATAAAACCCATTGTCTCTCTATTTCATCTTTTATGGCCTACCTTGTATTTATTTCCCAAAAGAATTAATCCTTCTTTTGTCTTTGTCCCCATTTATATGTTTAATATTAATTTTATTATATTCATAAATTATATAAGTATTTGCTGAAATATTAATTAAACACATGAGAAGGCTTTATTCAAACTTTATCTCTTCACACTACTAGATTATTAGATATTGTCATAATCAAAATATATCAGAAACTTATTTTTCTCTATCTCAATTTCACATAATGGAAATTATCAGTAACACAGTCAAGATGTAATATACAAATTATTAGAAGCCCAAAAACATTAGCAGCACCGTTACTACGAACATTATCTTTATAGCCTATCACAGTCCTAGGCATACAAATGGTCATTAAATGATTTTTAATTGAATCCAAAATGTTAAGGGAAGTAGTGAGAGCTCACATAAGGTAGAAATGGAACATCTACCATTCTGTACCAGCTAGGTCAGAAAAGTACATAATTTAGAGAGTGGTGAATAGTCAACCAGAATAATCCTGTTTGAGTAATAAGAAATAATTAGACCTTAATTAAAAAGCTTTCAGTTGTATCTAATACATGTTAAAAGTAAGAAAGGAAATGAATAACTATGTCCCCTTAAAAGACACAAAACATTTGTAGAAATACAATTTCAAAAATTTCCACAGAGAATAAATATATAATTCTAACATTCAATAAAATATTACTAGGCATATAAACTGTCAGGATTATAAAATTCAAGAGAAAATGAAGAAGTACCATAGGACCCATAACTTTTATGAAAGAGATGCTAGAATTAGGATCTCAAAACTGTTATTGTAGTAACATTTCAAAAACTTAAAGAAAGCTGGATGGTATAAAAATTAGTCAAGCTTCTAGATATGACAACTAGACTATGTGAGATAAAAACAGATTAGAGTGATAGAACAGCTATTTAAATGAGTGAACTTAAAGGCAGTGTTAGAAATGATACACAATTAAACACCTAGTAAAATTTTTTAAATAATTTAATCATATTATATTATAAAATCAGTATATGTCATTTTCTCTAGCAATAATAAAACTAATTGAAAGTTAAAAATAACAATAATGGAAAGTTAAAAATTTGTGGAAAGTTAAACATGAAGTAAAGTTATTTTTTTCTAAAAAACTTAATAAATATAATGTCATGTATATTTAAATGTATATGTAATATAATTATAGGTAATATGTATTATAATATACTATATAACATTCAAATGAATACATACAAAGGCTTATTTTAATACATTACAATATAAACTGAAAAAACAAGAAGTTTTGGGTGTAGAAAAGATAGTATTAAAATATTTGTATTTAAAATATTTGGACTGAAAAGATAGAAATAGTATTTAACATCTTTTTAAAATAGATATAAGGAAATAAATGAGAAAATGGAAATAAATGAGATAAAAGCAGAAACAGACAAAAACGATATGATTAATATATATATATATACACACATATAGTCAATGAAACAGAAACAGACAAATTAGGATATGATCATATATATGGTCAGTAAAATAGAATCAAAATATCATATTGATAGCATGCATTCTTTAACAAGTAGTCCATATTCAATATCTAAATTAGTCAAGATCCAAAGAAGAGAAAACACACATATCAGAATTAAAGATAGCCTCAGGAAGTAATATTTTACAAATATATTCTCAGAGTTTTAAAAAAAAAAAGAAAGACTAGCATAAAATCTTGAATCGGGGAATATAGGCACCTCTGGGGTAGGAGATCGGGCATCTCCTATGACTGGCACTGTGTGATTTATTACAAGGATGCAGCCAGCGAATCCTAAGGACCCGCGCGGAGGAAGCCCCTCCCACCCCAGTGCCCTTCGCAGCAGAGACACTTGCAAGGCGGCCGAGGAGCCCCTGAGTGCTCTGACACAGCTCGTTCTTGATCCTGAACAAAGCGAAGAGCTGTTTGTCATGTTCACGCCCATCCTGTGCGCTGAGATTCTGGGTACACAAAACAGGAGGCATGCTTTCACACTTCAGGTGGGTGAAATCGGATTTTCTAATTTTGCAATCAAACACTTTTATAATAGTGTCACAGAAAAAATAAAAGTAAGAAAGCACCGCAGTCCTTCTTCTATGAGCAGACACACCGTCTTCAATGGACTTGGGGCTGCGGCGGCGCGGCACGCCCTCCTGCTAGTGTCACTGCAGGCCAGTCACCTGCCTGAGAAGCAACGCCTGGTATCCTAGACGTGCTGCACCGAGGCTGGGGCCCACGGAGGGCAAATCTTGAAACTACCATTATGTGTTTCTGTAGTATATGTGTTCCAGATAGAGCTACAGCCAAAAACTGATGCATTTTCTTATGCAATAACAGATCGGTAATTTTTCTGACATTTTGGCACAGTCTAGAATAGAAGACTAGTAAAATTTGGAGATAGTCTTTTACTTGCTTATAATCATGAATTTGGGTGAGTCTTCTCCCTTGTACGCTTGAGTAGTTGTTGATTCCTGTTATCTCTGATATCAACAGCAAACAATACCTCACTGGGTACCTGAGGGTACTGGTAACAATTAAATTCCATTCAATCACTAACAGTTTACCCAACATTTATCTCACTGAATTAATTTTAATGTGCAAAATAATTTAACCAGATACACACACACACACACACACACACATCTTTTATTCCATAGATACTTTGTCCATAACAACACATGGCATTTCTAGCATTATCTAATATTTATTAAAAGAAAGTTATTTTGAAATGATATGAGAAAATTAAAACAAATGATATAATTAAATATTTAAAATCATCTCTAAAGTTCAAACTTTTTGATCCAAAGCATCATTTCTTGATACAATTGTTCATTCCTTTTTATTTTCTCTTAATTGTTTTTTCACCTTTCAGGGATGACTTCTACTGTATTATTGATCGCAAAAAGTAAAATAATACAGAAGCATGATTCTTCACATATCACTATATGAAATATTAATTTGATGACTCATTATTCATATATTTAAACTAGGTAAAAGGAAGATTTTTACCAAATTCATAAACAATATAAATTTTTTAAATGTACAGTTTTCTTGGAACCATTTTTAAAAATTTTTTTTTGCTGGACTGGGGATTGAACTCAGGGCCTTTTGCTTCAAGGCAGCCACAGAGCCACTGAGCTACATCCCCAGCTCTGGTTTTCTTTTAATTTATTTACCCTTGAAACAGGCGATCAGGAAGTCACTAACAGCACTACATCCTGCATTTACAGCTGGCTAAGATTTAGCACTAAGGAAAAATACCTAAAAAAACACAAAAGAGCTGGAAAATAAGAATTAGTTTGATCATCAACTAGCTTCTACACTATTACCTTTTTTTCTCAGTTCATTCTTAGTAGAATGTTCCTAATGTGAGTGGGATTTCTCAGGAGATGGTCTATTGATTCCTCTGAATCCAGCTCCTTTTCTCAAAAAAGATCTCGCTCATGAGAAAGAAAAATATAAAAATGGAAAAAAATAAGTAAGCAAAATTACTTATTTGACTTTATATGGGAATAAGCTATTTTAAACACTAGAGGACATGAGCGATTCATTGCACTGGGGATTTTTTCAGGTAACTAAGTAGTAAGACGTGTCAACAACCCCCCTCAAGGCTTCCTCTCAAACGCACTAAGAACAAAGGCCACGTACTAATAGAAAGCTGCAGTTTTCCTTCTTCCCAGGCTCTGTCCAGGTCTGTTGTGCAAACTGCTTGAAAAATCGAGAGACAAGACAAAGTTGCCTTGGGAGTTTATTTTGTAGAGAGCCGTGGCTGAGGAGCATTTAGGAAGGGCTGTACCTGCCGGTGTTAAGCCCTGCGGCACAGGCGTCACTCGTTATTTATACCCCGCTGTTCAGCGTGAAGCAGGCTTGCCTGCCCTTACAGCGGCTGCGGCCCTCACGTGTGCGGGATCACGGACTTTCCGTGCGAGCTCTCCTGAAGGGCTTCCAGGGCCGCGGGGCGCTACGAACAGGTAGAATCATTGTCAGAAGAGCTTCTGAAGAGGCCTGGCGCATCAGCAGCAATTAATGCAGGTGGTATTTTAGACAAGGGAGCTAATGAGCTTTAATATGCATGCAGGTGAGGGAGTGCTGAATCAGTAGAGCCATTAATGAACCTATGACAGCCTAATTAGCTACAATTTAAAATCTATGGAATCTAATCAGAGGCACCGAACACTGCTGCAAATCTGTGTATGAATGAGTCTTTCTAAATACTCCAATCTGTTGCTTAGTCACTGATTGATAGTAATTGCTTTTTTTCCTCTATTGTGTATAGGAAAATGCCCAATTTTGCTCTGATAGGGGAGGACACAACATTGAAGTTAAATGCCTAAGATGTTTAGCTGCTTAAGTTTAATCAGTAGATGTTTAAAAAAATCAAAGCAAAATTAATCTTCAACTCTGAATATAGATGATTTAAAACACAGCACCAACTTCCTTGTATACTGAGCCGGCAAAGCTGACATGGCTGTGAATCACTGAACCGGCACATCTGAAGAGGGCAGAACCGACCCCGACTCAGGCACTCACAGCAAATGCACTTGGTGAGACCCTAATTTGTTTCAAGAGAACTTATTTATGTTAGTCATCGTAGATAAGAGGGCAGCAGAGTATCATTGAATAGATGCAGAAAAAATAGTTCGCAGAGGTTAACCCAATCTATTAACCAGTCCCTTCTAAGGTGGCAGAACGCAAAGTACTCTCAGAAAATGACCCAAAGTTTTACGCAGGTGTGAGATGATATAATTCTGTAGCACCCATTTAGCAATAACTGACGTATAAAAGGTACAAGCCGTTTTTCTACCCTGACATTTCACCCTGATGTAGCACAATTCCCCTGAGAACCTTAAGGAACTTTGCAGGCTCTGATTTATTGAGTCTTGTAACGCTGCTAGAAGACAGGTCGCTATGATGATCCTTGTTTTACAGTCAGCTTAACTGAGCTCCGTTTGTTGAAGGTCACCAGGGAGTCAAAGGAGCAGCTACCAAAAAAGAGACCTGAGGAAGCCCAGAGTGCTGGTCCCTCTCTTTTTTCCTTTGTCGAATGGTGCTTTGTACAATTCTGACATTTCAGATACAAATCTATGCATCTAAGTTTTGAATATAAATACAGAAAACATTTACGATGCCGATATTCTAATTGTGAGTTACTTTTGCATGTTGGTATTCATGAGCTAAATATGGGGTCATTGGGGAAGATACAGTGAAGAGAGCCGCCATATTTCCTTCCTGTTTTAAGAAGTCCTTGGTGTTTTCTCTGTTATGTGCGGCACATGTACCAAGGCCGAATCCCAAAGAAAAGATAACAACACTACTTTCTGCAAGTGGAAGCATCTAAATGATGTAGAAGGAGGAAAGGAAAGAAGGGAAAGAGGGAGAAAGAGAGGAGGAAGGAAGTATTAAGAACGGATAAAGGAGGGAAGGAAAGAGGAAAAGAGAAAAAAAGTCTATGAAAGTCCATTTGTCAGCAGAATTCCAGTGAGACTGCAGTGACAGCAGATACTACTGACAGTGCCAAAATGCGTGAGTTTATCATTATTTAACTTTAATGGAGTTCTAACACATATAAAGAAGTAGACAAGAATATAAAAGTACAGGTAATTTATATATCAAAATAGTTTTAAATTACATGCTATGATTTCTGCAAATCCTTTTTACTAGTAAAAGAGACATGTACTGAATGGGAATTTTGTGAAATGCAATGTTTAAGTAAAATTCATTTTATCCAGGACACAGTGGATTATGCTCACTTCTAAGTTTGACAGAATCATAGCAATTGCACTTGGGCGGGCCTGAAGCCCTAGCAAAAGAAACCAGGAAAAGAGCCCAAGAAGAAAAGGCCTCATTGAAGTTTCCAAGGTCAGAACCTCCTGGCAGTTTCTTCCACTAGATCCACTTCCTAGAAGTCCATTCAGCTGAGCCCTCATTAAAGAATTAATCTCTTAGGTTAATGCCCTCAAAATCCAGTTACCTTCCTGGGAATATCTTAATCCTACCAAGTTAATAATCAAGATTAACCAAAAATAAAATCTAAATTTGATGGGCAGGAACTGGGTAACTTTTTGACACAGTGGCCTCCATTTCAAAAATCTCAGAAGAAAAAAAAAGAAACCAGGCATGGTGGCTCACACCTGTAATCCCAGCACTCAGGAGGCAGAGACAGGAGGATTGCTGAGTTTGAGGCTTGCCTGGGCTACATAGTGAGCTCAGGGCCAGGCTGAACTACAAAGCGAGACCCTGTCTCAAAAAAAAAAAAAAAATGGAAGAAATGGCTGTGTATGTGGATGTAACTCAGACCCAAGGCCCTGTGTTCAATCCCCAGTACTGGGAGAAGTTTTAAAAAAAGAAAAAAATAATAATAACTTTTCACTAAAAATTAATCTAGTTAAAATAGTAGGCTGCGATATGTCTGAAGGTAAACATGTGGTAATATTATAGTTTTTAAATCTCTCATGTTTCATTATGGCCCATTACATAGTTAAGTTCTTACAAATATTTAATCTGTCAATAGACAATTTTATGTTTTATCAGCATGTTTCATTTAAATTTCTTGTAAGTAGAGCCTATCTTTAGTACACTGTCATTCATTCAATTAATCATTCAATATATTTATTCAATACATGAATACACGTACTCACTTAGGAAATATTTACTGTTTTCTTATTTCATGTCAAGTGCGGAGATACATAATACATATACAGAGCTTAGCAAAGCAAACGTGGTGCAGCCCTCAGCAAGGACGTGATGATAAATTATTAATTTTGAAAAATGCTGTGAAAGTCAAGTTCAAATTACATTTAGGGGATCTAATTTAAATGAAAGTTTCTGAGAAGGCACATTGAGAAGAATGTTCCACTTAGGTGAGTAAAAAATATTTAAAAATTAGTTTCCTAAACATTAATTAGGACAAGCTCTCTACAAAAGCTAGCACACATGGGAACACAACAAACTTGGAAGGATTTCATCACAGTCAATTGGTTCAGCATGGCAAAGATGAAAATAGAAGAAAACATAATTTATGGCTGGTAAGATAGATTATGGGTCATGGGGCACTATTGGCCTTAGAAAGGATTCTAGATTTTTGCTACAAAGAATGAAAAAATTTGGAGAAACTGAAGTATGGAATTTAAATAGTTATATTTTCATTTTAAAACTGTATTGACAATGAATTAACAAGCCTGAGAAAACAGTTTCCAGTTTAGCAAGAACACATTGATATTGGTGAAGATTAGAGTGTTTGCTTAGAATGCAATGGCAGCAGGAAAAATTGGAAAAGGGGGAAAGGGTATATTTTGATGGCAGGATATAAAGGCTTGTGGAAAATTTCTAGGGTAGAGGAGGGAGAAAAATATGTCTGGAGAACTCCTACAGAATATGAGTGAGTAAATGTATTATAAAACTAGGAAGAAAATCTGAAAAGGAGGAGACAGTTTCATCTCTATTTTGGAATTTTTTTAAAAAATTTTTTTTTAAGACAGGGTCTTGCTTTGCAGTTCAGGCTGACCCTGAGCTCACTATGTAGCACAGGCAAGCCTAGAGCTCAGCAATCCTCCTGTCTCTGCCTCCCAAGTGCTGGGATTACAGGTGGGAGCCATCATGCCCAGCGCTGTGGTATGTGGTATTGATTGTTGGTGGGCGTGAGTCACCATGTCCAGCACTGTATTTGGTTACCGGTGATCAAACTCAGGACCTTGCACTTGTGAGGCAGGCGCTGGAACCACTGAGCTAAATCTTCAGCCCATCCATTTTGGAAATATTGCCTTTGTAAATCATATAAAACATTTAATGATCTATGCACTTGATTTAGAAAAGAAATGTGATAGGAAGATTAATGAACGCATGATACATAGATTATATTTAAAACTATGGAAATGGCCGAGATCTAATAGAAAGAAAATCTAGTATGAGAATGTTGGTATCCAAAAGTACTGGAAACACGTACACAAACAAATGAAGACACTTTTAAAAGTAAAGACAAAAAACACAAGAAAATATACTGATGGAGCACGCTCAGATACTGAAAAGTGACAGCAAGATGTGACCAGTGAAAAGAGATATCAATGAAATCCAGGGAGGAAGGCCAAGGAGAAAGGGTCAATAGCATCAAGGCAGCAGCCCAGTAAAAGATGAGCTTTTCCATGGGACTCAATTTATTGGCACAGTACTATGTATGGTAACATAAATAGTTACCACGGCAAGAGCAATTCCAGTGATGTAGTGAGAATGGTCCAAGGGAAATTTCAGGAAATAGAAAAGGAAGTGAGGACTCTTCCTTTAAAAGTCAAAAGACTAAAACTTATTTTACTCATTTGCACTGTAAATTCATGAAAAGCTACATGAAATAATCATGAACACATAATCTGACAGAAGGTAAAAACGAATAACTGGAAATTGCAGCTCTTAACTTTTGCAAAAGTACTGGAAACACGTACCCACAAACAAATGAAGACACTTTTAAAAGTAAAGACAAATCTATAAACAAATTAAATTACAGCTCTGAAGTCTCCTGGGTAAACGTTTTGAAATATGAACTGACATAAAGGGGGAAAGTAAGAGGTTAGTCCATGCCTTCTGAGAGTTTTGCATGAAAAGGAGTTCTTTAAAAATGAGTGGAGCAGAACTAGAAAGCCTATGCAAGGTGCCTTATGATTAAACAATTGTATGGTGCTGGGCAGACTGGCTTCCCACATGCAAAAGATGAAAGAAACCTAGACTCATCTCTCACCACGCACTGAGCTAAAACTGAAGTAGATGAAAAAGAAAGAAGGAAGCGGGGCTGTGTGGCAGAACTCTTTTTCCTGAGCTCCTGTGCTCTGCTCTGACTTACACCTTTCCAGAGAATTTACAGGGCTTTGGACAGGTCTTCATTCTTGATCCTTCCGGTTCCGGTTCTGTAGCTTCCATTTTGGGGGCTGAGAAGTTCCTGGATCCAATGTCCCTTCAATGTGCAAACAGCCTCTGATCCTGAAAGACTAGTTAATAAATCTCTTGGGTAATGATACATAGTTTTTTTCCTCTTGATTCTTTTCCTTTACTAAACCAAAACCGATATGGGCAGTTACCACGAAGTTTTGAGAATAACTTAGAGACAAGTAATTTTGTGACAGAAAGACAATACATGCAAATATGGCATATGTGAAAAAGTGGATTTAACACTTTTGTGTTAAAATGCATTCAATTTATCTGTTTTGTTTGTTGTTTTTTTGAGACAGGCTCTCATGACATAGTTCAGGCTAGGTTTGAACTCATGATGTAACTGGGCTGGCCTTCAACTCAGTGCTCCTCTTGTCTCAATGTCTACAGAGATGAGATAACAGGTGCATGCCATATTTTTTTTCTTTCTCTCTCTCTCTCTTTTTTTTTTTTCAGTACCGGGGATCGAACCTGGTCCCTGTGCATCCAAGGCTGGTGTGGTACCACTTGAGCTAAACCCCCAGCCTGGCATGCCATATTTTTTAAAATTTCACTTTGAAGGAAGTTTTTGTTTTATGAACTGGTAAAAAAAAAGTCCCTTAGTATGAATATTAAAGTTTTGTTAAAGGAGAACCTTTAAAAATGATAACTGTGAGATGAAGGCTACAGTACTTTATGATAAGGGTATAATAGTTTACACACATATAAAATACTATTTTATGCACATTAAACTTAAATAATTTTATTTGTTGATTTTGCATCACTTACGCTACAGAAAGAGAAACATGTTCAAGATGACCTCACTTTGTCTATCTGTCAAAATTTGCATAAGCAGAATAAATAATTCCTCTGAGTGTCTTCATGATTTAAATTTTGGAAGCAAGGTAAATTCTTAAATGTATGATACAGATACATAAGTCCAAAGAACACCAGTAACTTTTCTAGAAAATTCAAAAGTTTAGTCATTGGAATAGTGCCTCAAAATATTTGTTGATGTTTCTAAGTATGTGAATCTTCACCGAAGGCAAAAGTCAGTTGCAAGTGATTTCATAAATGAAATGAATAGAACAATTCTAAAATCTGAATTAGCAAAAGCAATATTACTTTCAGTGGTAAAACTAAAAGTGCATAGATAAAATATATTCATTTTTTAAATAAATGTTCCCCAGAGGGCCCATTTTGAAAATTTATACATACTCATTAATCACATCAAGATCTAATTGTTTTTCAAAATGAGAAAACATTTCAAAAAGTACTTGTAGTGAGAAATATGTGTTACTAAGTGAAATACAAGATACTCGGGTAGGTTAATTAATGCTCTGTGCATGTTAACACTTTATTTTAAGAATGACTTTCAAATATTCAAGATACAAAATATTATTTTCCAATTGTAAATGGTCTTGAAGACATTGATTTTTATATTGTTTCATTCATTTGTATTTTTTTATTCTGCTCATATCAAGTAAATTACAACTTTAATGTATTACTAAAGTATGGAGACTTAAAATATTGGCTAACAAAATAAACCATGTATGTATTCTTTTATGCTCTATATTTATATATATAGTAATACAATATACATGTGTAAACATAATACTGTATGTGTATATACATATATACATTTTAACCTGAAATTATCAGAATTAGTTTGCAAATGAGACCTAAGAAAATACATTGCCAAACTGAATAAATGATCATTTTTCCAGAATTCTTGAAGTTAAAAGCCATGGCTGTCAATACATTTGATTAAATTTGTCTAAATTTTAAAAGATTCAGCACTTTGGGCTGACAAAAACTAAACTAAAGGCATGTCAGACAACCACCCCTTTGCAAAATTTTTTTAAAAATTTGTTTCGCTTAGTTGAGAAGATATCCTGTGAGACTGAACGCCTCATCCTGAAGAGTCAGCACCACTGTGGCAATTGAAAGAGCTATATTGAGCATTTTATTATGCTCGTCTGAAAAGCAGAATCCGTGATTATGAGCAACTTACAGGACAGCTGAAAGTAGTTAAATCATTTACTTGTAATATTCCCAAGATCTTAAAATGTTACAATATATAAAACATATCCAGTCACTGCAGCATTTTACACTCAGACGAACCCTGTGGGGTGGGAGAGAGTTTTTCATTTCATCCTCTTCTTTTCTGTTGGAAAACAAAAGTATTCACAAGTAGACAGTTTCTTCCTCTCTGCTGTGAACTAGACATTTAAGCTCAGAGGCTTTTAATCAAGACGAGTAAGCAGCTCTTTCTAAGAGATCTTTTTATGAGATACTCTTTATTTAGAATCAAGAAAGCCCCACTTGACTTGGAAGGTCACGGGCAATGTGTGCGAATTCTGCCAGGTCACTCGCCCGAAGCGGAATTCTTCCCACCGACACATTTTCATGTCCAGAAGAGGAGACATAATCACCGTGTCTCGTTTCCCTCCTGCCTGAATTGTTCTGCAGGTCAAAAATAAGATCCGTAAAGAAATAATTAGAGTGGTGTTAGAAGAGATGAGAATTTGAATACTGGATATGACCCCAGTGTGGAATACGCTAGAATAAGATTTTCTACTTTCTGCTGAACTATTTTCTATCTTTGCAAAGAAAGAAATGACGGTATCAATTAAGTGCCCTTCCTGAAGCTGCGTGGGTAGCCCAGCTTCCTAGATTCAAAGCTGGTAGCCTCCGTGCATATCTGGTTTCCACGTCTGGCTCTTCCGACTTTGGGAGCACTGAAGGTCTGAACCACAAGGGAGAATTTTGATGAAATCCTCTCCTTCCTGCTTGTTTTGAACTGTTTAGAAAAAACCCATTGCTCGACACCCCGAGAGCTTCAGCTGGAACTCGGCCGGAAAGCCTGTGGCTGCCCCGCAGGCTGTGCTCTGGAACCTTTTCTGTTTACAGCAAATGCCACCAGAGTTCACAGCTTCCAACTCCGTCACCTTCCGTAGCTTCACTACTCAGCACCGTCCACACTCGACTGTTTCCGTGAGCCCTGACTGGACTCACTCTTCCGTTCTTCCCAGCAAGCTTTGCCAGCGTGCCTTCTGAAATGTGACTCCTGCTTTTTTTCTTTTTAATAAAATGGAGCACTGCTCAGCCATGAAGAATGATAAACTTCACCTCTGGAGTTGCGACAGACTAGACCGAGACTCAGAGGTGTCCTAACAACTCTCAATTTAAAATAATCGCCACCATTCTCAAGGCGCGTGCAGCGTCCCGTGTGGCCGCTCTCTTTCCCTGGGCTTCCTCTTCCTCCTCCCCGACTCGCCACTCCAGATGTTGCCCTGGGTCACTGACGTCCCCCTGCATCCTCATGACACCCACACGGACAAACGTACGCTCTCGGCCGGTGGTTTGGTTTTCATTTTTCCTTAAGGCACAGATGCTTTGTTACTCTATGTCGTCCCATCTTTATCCTTGAGTTTGTGACCCCTCCACGTCTTTATCCACATGTGCGGAGAATGAACTCAAGTGACTAGGCCTGCAAGGTAAGCATTCCACCCCTGAGCGTCTTCTACCCTCCTGTTGTGTAATGTTTACAGTTCCAAAAATTATTTCATCATCCCCTTGCATTATTACAATGAAGCACCAGCAGCAGTGTATGGAAATACACTACCTTCTCAGTCCCCTGTGAGAATAGTGAACCCGAAACAGGGCACTTTGTCTCAGGGTAAGTTTTCTTTGCACCTAACACACAGCTGCCCAGTTCCTGGCTCATTGCGGAGAAAAGGTTTCCTCATCCTGAGCATGCGCTCAGGCAGCACCGAGCATTGTATTGGTCCCATCCTCAGTGTAATGCTATGTCTTCACCATTTTAAAATGATTAATAATTTGCAGCAAAGACACTCCAAGCTCATTTGTGAGCTTTCCCCCAAACCTAGCTGGTGTTATTTAGGTACTTCAAATTTAATATCGTCAGTCTTGATTTTCACCTTCTAAATGAGTTCATTTTCCTATTTAATCTATTTCTTCTGTTGTCGACAATATCTACTTAGATACTCAGGTCAAATTCTAAAAGTCATCTGTGATTTTTCAACATGCAACCTGTTTTGCATATATGCTTTACTTTAACGTTCTGTGTAATATATACAGAGAACACAGAGAAGTTGACAAGCTGCATGTTTCTAGAGTCTTCTAATTTGTGGACTCTTTTCCTTGTTAACTCTATAAACTGCTTCAACAAAGTAGCCAAAAACTTCTGTGTAAAATACAAACAAATAATATTACTCTTCTGCCTATTTTTTAATCTTTATCTTTATTGGTACACTGTATATGTACATCATGATCGCACTCAATATTGGGAATTTGCACCAGTATATGACACAATTTAATTTTGATTTTTTTCTATTCCCCTACCCACCCCACAACCCCCCAGTCCTCTAAATATGTAAGCTTTGTTTCCCTTTTTCTTAATTACCAACACAGAAAGCCTATTTCATTGCCTTACAAACTCTGTAACTTACTATTCCTCCACTGCTATTGCCTTCTTTCTTTTTCACTCTGGATTAGCCACAGCAGGCTCCCTGGTTTACGAACATAAGTAAGTTTCCATTGACTGGAGCATTCTGAATGATGATTGGCCGATGCGCAATGTTGTACATCTGATAGGTCCATCATGGCTGCCTCTCCTGTTGTTCACAAGCCATTTAAAATGATACTGACATTAAGAGATCTTTCCTGACAATAGTGTAAATCAGTACCTGTTTCCCTAGCTCAGTGCTTCTTCGTCCTCTCCACGGCAAGGCGAGCGTCATCAGA
This sequence comes from Thryonomys swinderianus, assembly GCA_004025085.1. NCBI lineage: Eukaryota > Metazoa > Chordata > Mammalia > Rodentia > Thryonomyidae > Thryonomys > Thryonomys swinderianus. The sequence continues at coordinate 6,709 of PVIC010007091.1, read as the reverse complement.
TTCCAAGCCATGGATGTGAAATGTTTGTAAGCCTGGGATGTTATGTGCTGAATATATTAGAATTAAAGCATTAGCACAGTGCTTCTCAAAGTTTCAGCATTCAATAACCAGTATGATTTATAATCTTAATTATCTTATGATATGTAGAAAAATTTCTTAATTTAAATGCATTATAATATTTTATCTGAATTAATTTTTAATAAAAATAATATCAGTATTAAGGCTTTTGAAATTGGCATTATTAGTAGGTTACATGACTTAATCTTTAGATTAGTTCTTTCTACTGTAGTTTTAACAGGGAAGAAGATTTTGGTGTTTTGGAATAGAAGGCCTAATATTAACAAAGCAGGAAATTAAAAATGAAACAGTCATGAAAATTGTTAACTGCAGAAATATTTTTTTTTTGAGACAGGCTCTTGCTTTGTAGTTCAGGCTGGCCCTGAGCTCACTATGCAGCCCAGGCAAGCCTCGAACTCAGCAATCCTCCTGTCTCTGCCTCCCGAGTGCTAGGATGACAGGCATGAGCCACCACACCTGGCAATGGAGAAATATTTTTAGCATTACATATTAAAATCATCAACAAATGGCTTTCTTTACTAAAGCAATAAGATTGTTGGTAAATATGTCAAAATCAACGTTTTCGGAATTCTATAAATTTACAAAAGGATTATGAATGTTTGAGCCCTTACTCAACCAATGCAGATGAAAGTAGGAAAAACAGTGAGATTTCACTTCTGATCTCGCCACCCTTGTCTCAGCCGTACCCTTAAGGACCAAGTCTCATTAGGTTGTGGCAGCCAGCAGTCTGCCATTCAGGGGAGAAGGAGGGTACAGAATATGACGGAGCACACCAGAAATGTGTAAGTACAGAAAAGTTCATTATTTGACCCATTTGACATCTCCTTACTTGATATGACTTAGAAGTTACCTTGTAAGAACTGTACTTTCCATGAGATAAGTATTTTTTAAAAATCAAAAAAGTTGTTTTAAATTGTAGATGGCTGAGGTAAAAATAACATTCTAGGCAAACAAACAAACAAAAATGATCCAAGAAACTTCAGAAGGAAAACTTATGCATAGAGATAATTCACAAAGAACATGTAACATTCTGTGGTATCCCTAGTGATGTAGAATCCACACCCATGTGCTAGGCTGTGTGTAAGCACAGGGAAGAAGAGGAGACACTAGAATCACAACTCAGACTGACCTGAAGTCCTTCCTATGCAAGTAGGAAGTAAAGTAGGAATTGTGACTGCTGGAGCTCTGGAGTCATGCCATAACACAGGTGTACAGAGCTCCTTGGCTAAAGCTGAGAGACATATTAAGCAAAAACACTTAAGAAAACTTCTGTCCAATCACTAGCTAGTAAATTAACAATGAAGCCAAAACGTTGGTGCCCTCATACACAAGAGTATAGCCTTTACAGAATCAGTCTAGAAAAGTCACTGTGCAAATGGCAACAACTACAAATTTAGCAGAGAGATCTGACTCCTTGATTAGTAACATTATATTATTTAAATACTCAGTTTAAAATTTTCACCATTTGAAAAATATAATTAATAATAAATGCTTTGGAGTGAATATAACTCACAGACAAAAGCTTTAAAGAAGCTGTCATAAATATGTTGAAAGAAATGAAGAAGAACCTAGTGAAAGAGTTTTTAAAAGGTGAGAATGACATCCAGCAAAATAGATGATATCAAGATAGAAATCAACATTACTTTTAAAAGGAAACTAAATAAAAACTATGGAGTAGCCAGGTGTGGTGGCTCACACCTGTCATCCCAGCACTCGGGAGGCAGAGACAGGAGGATTGCTGAGTTCGCGGCTTGCCTGGGCTACATAGTGAGCTCAGGGCCAGCCTGAACTACAAAACGAGACCCTGTCTCAAAAAAAAAAAAAAAAACTATGGAGTAAATATTATAATAATACCATGCATTCACTATAGGAGTTGAAAACATAACTTGTGTTGGTGGAAGCCATTAAAGTTTAGATGTCAGTATTACAAAATCATGAAGGCCAGACACCAGTGAGTGACATATCGACATACATTTATGAAAGAAAAACCTGTCAAACAATGTCTGATCATAAAAAAATAAAACCATACCTCATAAAAGAATAAACAAAACAATTCTTAGAGAAACAAAACTTAAGACAATTCCTAGATTCAAAGGGACTGGAAAAGGTTATTATATGTCCAAACAGTAGCTGTAGGACTTTTCTTGTACCTAAATTTTTTATAAATTAATGATAACTAGGTTGATAGGTTTTTAATGTAGAATGATTTAATTTGATAATCAAATTAGCCCAAAGGGAGGTGGAAAGGAATGAACTAATAGTTGAGAAAAATTTTCATATGCTATAGAAAATAAATTGAAAATAAATTAAAATGAAAGTCATCTGTAAGAAAAGGGCAGTAGAAAAAATAAACTAAAAAGCATCTAGATGAAAAGGGAGAGGTAAAACTTTCTTCTCAGAAAATATGATCTTACAGAAAATTCAAATGATATAGGAATAAAATAACAATAATTCAGTTCAAATAAGTTTGCACAAAAGATGAGGATACATCACTATTAATTACATTCATATTCTGTTTTAGGTCTCAGTGTATTTATTATATAACTGAATGTTTTGGCATTACATGAACATCTTCTTTTACCTCGCTCAATCCAGTTCCTAGAAAACTTATTAAAGTCCAGAAAATTTAAGATAATTTGGTACCAATAAATATCTGGAAGCTAACAGCCACCACTTTGAGTACTCTTATAATTGTAGGGGTCAAAGGTAACTTGTATTAATCTCATGATCTCTCAATAAATTTAGTATTAAAATATTTATACAGGCCGGGCATGGTGTCTCAAGCCTGTAATCCCAGCACTTGGGAGGCAGAGACAGGAGGATTGCTGAGTTCGAGGCTTGCCTGGGCTACATAGTGAGTTCAGTGCCAGCCTGAACTACAAAGCGAGACTCTGTCTCAAAAAAAAAAATTATACAGTTTTTTCTGCAGTGTGTATATATTTTGGTGCATGCATATATGTACATATATAAGTACATCATACATATATATATATATATGATTTCATCCTTAACATCTATATAACATTTATAACTTAAAATAAAAAATACACCACCTAACTAAACATGGGCAAAGGATTGAGTATTTCTTCAAAGAAGTTATAAATTGTCTAATAAGCAACATCATTATTCATTACAGATATGCAATTTAAGGCCATATGGTTTTGATTTGTGTGCTTAAATGTTGTAATAGCTAATAAAAAGGCTGTCAATAAAGTGGTATAATTATAATGTGTGTGCAATGGTGAGATAGAATTGTACTATTTAGAATATTGTGGGCTATTCCCAGGAATTTAGGTATAGTGTAAACACATAGCTCCTTAACTCCATTGCTAAGTGTAAACTAAAACAAACTGAAAGCAAATGTTCAAATAAAATTTTGTACATGCATGCTTCTAGCGGTATTACTCACACTTATCAAAGTGGAAATATCTTTAGATTTCCATCAAGTGATAAACAATGAAATATTTTGCAGCATTAGAAATAAATAAAAATAAATGCACACTAAAAACCTAAGAAATGTGCATTGTAGTTTATTGCTTTTGAAAATAGATCACAACTTCTAAATTTTTTTTGAAAGGCAATTTTAACACTTATTTATATTATTATCTAAAGGAAGATAAACCAAAGTAGTTTTATCTGCATTCATTAGCAAAATATGCCTAAAAGGTTTACTTTTGCTCATTATATATTTAAAATTTGAACTAAAGGAAACCTTAGCAATTTCTAGTGCACCAAGTTATTTCTATGGTACTGTAAACTACTAAACAATGGATTTTAGTGAGTTGTATTAGAGACAATTCACTATCCTGCAATTACCAATTGTTAAGTTTTCAGTTTTGTGATCTAGTTTGGCACTCTCTTATAAAAATGGTCAAGGAGAGAATCACATTTATTCCGAACCTTTTCGGCACAATAGAGAGATTTCATGGAAGAAATCTGTGGTCAGTAGGGGACCCATGATGGCTTTAGGATGAGTCAAAGCAGCAAGCGACCTACATCACTCTCTAGCGCAGTTCATAGTGGAACTTGAACTCCAGTAAGAATCTGAGGCCACTGCTGAGCTGACCGGAAGCAGAGCTCGGATAGCAATGCTGGCAATTCTGGAGAATGGGAAGGAAGAATCACTGGCTCACAGCTACTGCTCAGCGGGGCAAGAACCCTAGAGAAAGAGACACAGATTTTAAATAAGCCACAGCTGGGCCAAGGAAATGGACCATGTGCTTGTACACGGTCCTGATTATAGTTTCTAAAAGCAGAGTTAAGGAATTGAAAAGACATGCTTTAGACTGATAAAAAGATTTACAAAATGTCTCTCTTAAAAAACTTTAAGTGTCAAATATATACCTCATTAGCAGTAAGACAGGAACACAGCAAAAATTTCTAAATGCCAGGGGCCGGAGGGTTAGCTCAGTGGTTCCGGCGCCTGCCTCTCGAGCTCAAGGTCTTGAGTTCGATCCCGATCCCCGTAACCACATACAATGCTGGGTGTGGAGACTCACGCCCACCAGCAATCAATACCGCATACCACAGTGCCGGGCGTGGTGGCTCACGCCTGTCATCCCAGCACTCGGCAGGCAGAGACAGGAGGATTTCTGAGTTCAGGCTTGCCTGGGCTACAGAGTGAGCTCAGGGACAGCCTGAACTACCTAGCAAGACCCTGTCTCAAAAAAAAAAAAAAAAATTTCTAAATGCCAGTTCATTTAAAAACATGTAGATTTGACACCAATTTTTTGAACGTGTATTATTTAGATAATTTCACAGTATATGCTGTAACAAATATTTTAATGTGACTCTTAAAGAAAAATATTAAAAAAAAACAGTAGGAAATAAAGACAAGTGGAGGGGGAAAGAAGAGGAGAAAAGGAAGAAGAGGCCAGTGGAAAGAGAAGATGATGAGAGAATATGAAAGAATGATAAATCCCAGTTATAATAGATATTTTTGCTTGTTAAGGAAATTAAGATCCAGAAAAATACAATAATGCTTGATGAACCTTCTATCTTCTTGTGGTCTTGCTAGAAAACAATGAAAGAGTATTTCTTTTCAAGTTTGTAATTGGCATTTTTCAGCCTTGTATAGCTGGGTTAAAGATCAAGGGAAGAAAAAATACATTGAAAGTGTTCAGCTAGTTGATAATGAAATCTTTGAAATGGTCATTTCTGAATTTAACCACTCACCACCTCGCAGAGAAGCTCTCAGGTGTTTTGCTGCCTATCTTGCTTCCACTGAAGAGATATTGTTCTGCAATACATTTTTCCTCAATTTTGATAGTTTTCTTCCCAGCTTACTGTTAAATTTTAAGGCTATGAACAAATTAAGCTTGAGAATAAAATTCCACGAAGAAGTTGGTAAAATCTGTAGTCTTTTGTGAGTTTTTTACTTAAATCTTCTAAGTGTTAAGGATATCACCAAATTTCCTTTTCAGCAGACAAAGTTCTTTAAAATGGGATGGGGTCACAAGTGCATTACTACCTGGAAACTCAGTCTTGATGAAAAGCACAAGTGTCCAAATATTCATGGATGTTCCAAAAATTCCTGTCTTTATATACTCCTTTTGTGCAAAAGAGTGACCTTTATTGGAAAAAGCACAACTGCTTTTATTCGAATCTACTTTTGAAAGAAATGGATACATTTTTACTGTTTTCTAGTTATGCAGATGTTCTTGAAATCTTATCTGCACTTAGTGGTTTTTTACTAAGAATAATTCAGTTAATATTATCATGCTCTTCTATACAAAATAACTTCTCAATTTTATATATATATATTCATTACAGTTTATGAGAAAAATATCTAAAGTTTTCTAGCACTTTTGATGATACTAAAATGACTTAATTTATCATAAAATCAAAGAGGAAAACATAATGTTAACTGAATATTTTGAAAGAAGATGAACAGTTATTGAAAATCGGATACATAAAAAATTTCCTTCATCACCAGTTGTCATTTTTGAACATCAAATTTACTTTCAAAATATGCTCAAAACTAGAAAATGTCCTTTTTAATCTGGATATATATTTTATGCATTATTTTCTCAGTTTCTCAAAGAAATATAAGAAGAATTTTACATGTGATATATTTGTAAAAGGTTCAACTTATATAGATTCAGTGAAATAAATGTTACTCAAACTTTATGATGAGTTGGATATAATGAACCTTTTGTCTGTCTTTTATTCTCAGTAGGGTCAATACTCCAAAGCTGTATTTTATTTTTAAAAGCTTATGTAGTGGTGTTTTCCATTTTCATTTTCACTTTGTTGCTGTGTATAAGCGTGTGTTCAAACACTGACCACGTGATCTACTTAAATGCACTGCACCATTCTGATTTTAAATTAGGCATTCTGAACACACTTGAGAATCTGTGCAGACCTCCACACCACATACATCACCCCAAACTTATGTCAAAGCCAGATACCAAATAACAAAAGGTCAAAAAGAGTTTGATCACTCTTCTAAAAAGCTATATGCAACTGAGTTCATCTATGCTCCATCCTCCAGGCAGGGGCTTTGTTCTCATTTTTGAATGGCACTTGCTTAGTCAGAAATGAAATCAGTTCCAGCAAGATCAGAACAAAACAACAGGATATCAGTGACCTAGAACTTGTCTCATACGCTGCGAGGCCTGGATATGTTCAT
>PVIC010007090.1:0-51984 GCA_004025085.1 Thryonomys swinderianus | reverse complement strand
AACAACATGTCTTGGCATTTCAGCAACTGTAAAAACAACTGTTGATAAAATCTGATATGAATTCACAATAGCATAGATTGGTAAACTTGAAATAGAAAGGAGGAAACTTTCCTTCTTCTTCCTCTTCCTCTTCCTCTTCCTCTTCCTCTCCTTCTCCTTCTCCTCCTCCTCCTCCTCCTCCTCCTCCTCCTCCTCCTCCACCTTCTTCTTCTTTTTCTTCTTCCTTCTTTTTTTGTATTGTTTTGTTTTTTGAGACAGGATCTCACTTTGTAGTTCAGGCTGAGCCCAGGCTAACCTCGAACTCACAGCAAGCCTTCTGCCTCTGCCTCCTAGTGCTGGGATTATAGGCATGAGTCACCATGCCCAGCACTGCGGTATGTGGTACAGGGGATCAAACTCAGAATGTTGCGCTTGCAAGGCAGATGCTGGAACCACTGGCCCAACTCTTAAATTTTTTTTTTTGTTTTTTTTTGAGACAGGATCTTGCTTTGTAGATCAGGCGGGCCTTGAAGAAAACTTTCTTAATCTAATTAAGGAGTCCTCTGCTCCATTCTCTCTACCAAGTGTAATGGTTAAGGGTGAACTCTGCAAGCTTTTCTTTTTGCATCAGAACCAAAACAGTGATGGTCACAATTATTACAACCACTTAGTGCTTAACTTGAGATGCCAGCCAGCATGGAATAAGAGGACAAGAAACAGAAATAAAAGATATAAGAATGTAAAAATAAGAAAATAAAGCCTGTCTTATTCACAGATGATATCATCTACACAGAGAAAAATTAGAGATTATTAGCATTTAAAGTGTCATAGTTACTAAATTCAAGATTAAAAATTAAAAAGTTAACTTCATCTCTATTCTAGTAACACATGTAAATGCAAATTTTAAATATTTTTATAATAACCATAAAAAAGCAGAAGGCACTACAAAGAAACTGAACAAAAATTAAGCAAGATGCTTATTGAGATTAAAAAATTTAATTGAAAGACATTAAACAAAGTCCTAAACAGAGAGAAACATCAACCAAATTCAGAGTCCAGAGTGCTAGCCATTACACTATGGAACCAATCAACCAAATTCATAGATGGAAGCACTCAACATCATGAAGACACTGGTTCTTCCCAAAGTGATGCAAATATTCAGTACAACTCCAACAAGCAAAGCATCTTTTTTTTTTTTTTTGGAGACAGGGTCTCACTTTGTAGTTCAGGCTGGCTCTGAGCTCACCATGTAGCCCAGGCAAGCCTCAAACTCAGCAATACTCCTGTCTCTGCCTCCTGAGTGCTGGGATTACAGGTGTGAGCCACCATGCCCAGCATTGTGGTATGTGGTATGGATTGCTGGTGGGCGTGAGTCACCACACCTAGCATTGTATGTGGTTACCGGGTTTGAACTCAGGACCTTGAGCTTGCGAGGCAGGCACCACTGAGCTAAATCTCTGGCCCAAGCAAAGCATCTTAACAGTGTGTTCCACCTTATTTTATTTTTGTCTTACAGAACTTGAGAAATTAATCTAGTGTTTTCACAGAGAAGAGAAAGACCAATAGGAGTCAAGGCACATGTGACAGAGACAAAGCCCAGGGGAACTCCCCGCAGACATTCAGAGGCCAGGTAAAGAACTTAGTGATGAAGGTTGCTAGTGCTTCCAGAGGTTCCATTCCTTTCCTTTGGGTAAATGGGATCATAGTTCCATCTTCCTTTGTGCTTGGGTGGTGGCCATATGACTAAGTTTACGACCCTGTGTGCAAGAGTGAGATGCTTTACTTCCAGCCCTGGGTTGTAATGAGCTTCCCAAGGTGTACATTTGCACATTTTCTTCCTTTCCTGACTGGATGCAACCCCTCTAAGTCTTAGGTTACAGTGAGCACTAAGATGGAAAGGGCTGTGACTCTAATGCTGTATTTGTTACACAGTATAACCTACTCTAACTGATACACATCAGTAACAAGGTAGCTCAGTATTGTCCTCTTGTTTTATCTTCATATGTAAACAAGTTGGAAATCATGATTCTTATCCTGACAAGAAAAAAAAAAACCTGGACAAACTCATAGATCAATAATTTTCTTAGACTTGTCTGAGAAGTAAAGTCAAAGGACAAGTGGCCACATTGGAAATTCTGATGATCAGGGACTTCCAGAAAAATACAGCAGCTGAGGTCTTCAGAGTAGACACCCCTGGGGCCACAGAGTGGTGGGAACACTCATGGTGAACTGATGCGCTATTGGAGGCTGAATGTGGATTAGTGTAAGAGGGCAACTACTGTGAAATACATGAAGTCTTTCCCACAGTGAAGCTATTCTTGGGGAAGGACTTTGTGAGAGTACAAATCAGAAACCTCATCCCCTCCTTGGGAAAGAAGCTCAGCCCTCCTCGGCCTCTCCACCCCTCTTGTCTCCCCTTGAAGGAGGACAAAAATCTATGAGATTCAAGATCCAGATGATAGCCTAGAGACCTGCAGCCAGGGCCAGGGGCAAGGCAGCGAAACACAGCATTAGGGGATCATGTGTGAATGTCACAAGCCTGAAACACAGGACACTATAGACGCCTGAAACGTGATCACGCATTACAGAACATCTCTCCTCCCTGGCAGTGTGCACAGCACCCATAGGGCCTGGTGTAGTAACAGTGAGCCACAGCAGAAAGACCCACAGAACACGGCCTTGCTCTGAGGAGGACACAGGGAAGCCCTAAGTCCAGGAGGACACAGGTGAGTGTGGTGATGCATGCCTGTAGGCCCAGTGCTCTGCGGGGCAGAGGCAAGAGGATTATAAATTTAGGCTCAGCCCAGGAATTTAGTGACATAGTGAGACTCTGTCTCAAAATAAAATAATAAAAGGCTGGGGGCAAAGCTCAGAGGAAAGGCCCTGGGTTCAGTTCTTACTACTGCCACACCCATACACCCCGCAACACACACACCTAGAGAAACTCAAAGCTTTGAGTGTCCTCTAAATTCAGCACACAACACACAGAGCCTAACTTTTCACAAGACTGACATAAATCCCTCCCACTGGGCTCCTTTAACCAGCTCCTATTACCCGGCACAGCATGTGTGGCTGTCAACAAACAAGTCCAAGGTGTGCCAAAAGGCGAGAAGAAACACATTCTGAAAGACAAAGCAATATCAGAACCAGACTCAGATCTGACACAGACACTGAGAATGTTCAGACAGGGAATTTACAATAATTATGACTAATATGCCAAGGTCTTCAATGGAAAAAACACACACAGAATGCAAGAACAGGTGGGTAAGGTAAGCAGAGAGACAGAAAGTCTAAGAATCAAAGGCGCGAGGAATTGAAGAAGGCCCCCATGGGTTTGCCAGGAGCCTGGCGTGGCTGAGAAAAGAACAAGTGATCCTGAGGGCAGTGCCAGTTGAATTCCCAATCTGAAATGCAGACAGGAAAACAAGAAAGGAAAAAACAGAAAAGCAGAACATCCAAGAAGTACCAGGCAGCGTTAAAAGCAGAGCATAGTCGGATGCGCAGGGGGAGAAGAAAAAGGGAGAACAGTTAAGGGATGGTTGAAGTAACTACGGTGAAGGGCATTTCAAATGAACTGAAGCTGACGGGTGAGTTAAGTTGCTTCTGACACTAGCAAGTCTGCTTTTCACCATTTTGATTCTCCTCACTCCCCAAATGATTAACTGAAAAGAAAGGAAAAAAAGCCTGGCCTGTAAAGAAAGGAAAACATCACAGAGCACTGGTTGTCCAACCTAATCTAGTAGCATTTCTTTGGAATTTGCAGGGACCGGGAATGCCTGGATCACCTGGTGATCTGTGCACCGTGTCAAAACCATGTCACAGGAATTGATTACTGGGAGAACTGATGACCTTTGTGGTACGTGCCCAGCTTTGGCTAAAATTAGAGCACTCAGAAGACCCATGTAAGATGTCTCTGCAGACCCTGGGAAGACAGAAGTCAGGTGAAAACCTCCCGTTTTTCCACCTGCTAGAGCATTGCCTGTGGAGCTCTAGACAAAGGTACTAAAGGGAAAAGCACCAATTTATAGTAGAACTCAGTGAAAGCATCATGCAAAACAAAGGAGAAACAGCAACTTCTTAGAGAATCAAAAGTTGAGAGAAGTCACAGCCAGCAGAATTGCCCCACAAGAAACACTAGGAGAAGTTCTGTACAGAAACAAAATGACATAGCAGGGGACAATCTTGGAGTGAGAATAGCCGAAAATAAAATGACAACTTCCAATTTTCTCTCTCCTTAATGGCTTGATATATAGCTGTTTTCTGTTGGTTGTGATGTTAAGAATTAAATCCAGGGTCTTTGCTCAGAATATTTTTTGAGACAGTCTCTTGATAAGTTGCTATGTTGCTGGGGCTGGGCTCAAATCTACAAGGTTATCCTGCCTCAATCTCCCAGAGTGTTTCTTTCTTTTTTTTGGAGACAGGGCCTTGGTTTGTAGTTCAGGCTGGCCCTGAGCTCACTATGTAGCCCAGGCTAGCCTTGAACTCAGCAATCCTCCTTCTTCTGCCTCCCAAGTGCTGGGATTACAAGTATAAGCCACCAAGCCTGGCACTGTGTATGTGGTACTGCTTGCTGGTGGGTGTGAGTCACCACGCCTGGTGTTATTGTATGTAGTTATCGGGATCGAACTCAGTACCTTGTGCTTGCTAGGAAGTCGCCAGACCCACTGAGCTAAATCTCCAGCCCCAGTGTTTTTAATAGTAACTGTCATGTGGTTATAGCATGCACACAAATGAAATGATTGACAGTGCTCTCACAGGGGAGGGTGGGATATGCGGAGGCCCCAGAAATATTCAAAGATCCTTCACCATATTGAAACATTTGGAAGTAGACTTGGATTAGTTAAAATTGAATTTTTTTCTATGTCCAGTGGGGCTATTTGGGAGATTGAGATGCAAACACTATTTAAACCCAGGAGTTCAAGACCAGCCTAGGCAACAGCGAAAGACCCTATCTCAAAAAATAAGACATCTTGGGCAGGAGATTTGGCTCAGTGATTGAGCGCTTGCCTCGCAAGTGCAAGATCCCTGGTTCGATCCCCAGTAACCACATACAACAATCCTGGCAATCAGTACTTCACCACAAATGCCAAGCTTGGTGGCTCATGCCTATAATTGCAGCACTTGGGAGTCAGAGGCAGGAGAATTGCTGAGTTCAAGACTTGCCCGGGCTAAATAGTGAGCTCCTGTCTCAAAGCAAGATCCTGTTAGAAAAAAAACAAAAAAAAAAAAAACAAAAAAGACACACCTGGGTGTGGTGGTGGACATCTGTAATCCCAGCACTCTGGAAGGTTGAGGCAGGAGAACTGCAAATTCCAACCCAGTCTGGGCAACTTAACAATTTAGTTAAGATCCTATGTCAAAAATTAAAAAAAAAAAAAAACAAAGAAGAAGAAGAAGAAAAGAAAGCAAAGAAACTAATGTAAACAAATACACTTAGGTAATCACTAAAATTTTGAAGTATAATTAATGTACTAAAAATGTTAAATGGAACCACATAATACTCAGTTAAAATTCAAGAAATCAGAAAATAAGGGGAGAGAAAGATAGGTTATTTTTTCAGAGACAACCAAGCTGATTGAAGGAACAAAACAGCTCAGATTTACAGGCACAATCATGCAGAAATTCGATAGACGAGAGGTCGGTATTGGTGTGGAGAAAGGATTTGCTAGGACAAAGGAATATTCCTTTGGAAATAGGTTTACAAACTGCTCACACAAATGAATTGCATACATTTTAATGTGAAATTGTATTGCCGGTGTTTTTTTATACCTGTGTACATGCACCACTATTTGAATTATTTTCAACACATTTAATTTACACTTTAAAAAGTGTCTACAGACTTTGGAGCAGATGAGACATTCATGCCTGATGTAGGAAGCTGGCGAGAGGGGTCCTATGTCCTGCAGAGGCCCAGCAGAGGGACACACAGGCACTGTCCCCTGCCTGCAAAGTGAAAGTTCCACCACCGAAAATCAGCTGTGGGAGGCTGGAGTCTGGGGGCAGCAGGGGTGAGGACGGGAGTCATCCGGATAGTTAGCCAAAGGAAAGGCTGGCAGAGGAGAATCAGGTGTGGGGAGCAGGGCGTTGCTATGTTTTATTATTAGCCCCATGGTTGTGTTTGACTTTTTCAACCAAATAATTAGATTTAGATTTAAATATTTCAATTTGAAATATTAAACTTAAGAAAGAAAAGATGAAACCCCACATGAAGATCTCTTCTGTATATGGCTGGTGGGATGGTTTTCTCCATTCTGGTCCAGAGTACAGGCCAGGATGAAGCTTTCCTCACAGGCCCAGGTTCTCCCCAAGTCCTTCTCTTCAAAATGACAGGTCTCATGCCCTCCTGAGGAACCCTGAAGCTGGGCTGTGGACAACAGGCATTGGGTTGGGGATCCAAGGGCATTGTAATGACCCTACAAAGTCTTCCCAATCTGCTCCTTCTCTCTGTCCCCACCCAGCCTCAACAAATAATCTATCATTTTCTTGTACTCGCTTCAGGCTATATTATTTATAATGGAAGCAACAGTATTTTTGGCTTGTCTCCTTTCTCCAAAGGAACTCAGATTGTTCCTGTGCATACAGAGTACAGGGATCTTGCTGAAATGCATGTTCTAACCTAGCAAGACCAGCTTGTATTGGTGACAGCCCCCAACTGAGCCCAGAGCTGCTGGTCCCTGGATCACATTTTAAGTAGCAAAGGGCATGAAGGGACTTTTTGGGGTGATGGAGACATTCTATATCTTGACTGAGGTTGTGGGTAACAGGTATATCCACTCACCAAAGCTCACTAGAAGGGATACTTACAATGGTTACATTTTATAGTACATAAATTATACCTCAATAAAGTTGACTTTAAAGAGAAAAATCTATTCCAGATTGATTATAGATATAAATGTAGGAGATGGAACAATAAAGCTTTTAGACAAAACATACACTTTAGGATATTGAGTTTTAAACAGGAATCAGTAAGAGCTAACTATAAGAAAACACACACACACACACTGGACTACCTTAAAATAACAAACTGAAGAAAGATAATTGGCAATGCATATTTGTGACAAAGGATATATATCCATCATATATAAAGAAGTACAAAAATTTGGTAAGAAAAGACAGCCCAATAGAAAAATGGGCAGACCAAACAGGCATGTACAGAAAGACCAATAAACACAAGAAAAGGTATTTAGCTTAATCAGTTATAAATGAGATGCACATTAAAGCCACAAAATTGTTAGTTTTGACTACACACCCACTCCAGTGTCTGCAATAAAGAGACAGACACTGCCATATGTGAGTCAGAATGTAGGCGAACAGAGCTCTCCTCTGTTACTGACAGGAGCACCACTGGAACGATGTCATTGGAAAACTGTTTGACACTATTTATTTGTAAGCAGAATATAAACCTGTCTTAGGATCTAGCAAATCCATCTCTGGTGGGCAAAAACAGTTCCAAATCTGACGTATAAGAATGTCCATCAGCATTACTCATAATAGTCAAAAATTGGAATTAACTCAAATATTCATCAACACTAGCATTGTTGAAACATAAACTATTCATAAAATAGACTGTTATCGTCTACAAAAAATAAATTAAAAGCAACAACATGGATAATGCTAAGGTCACATAATATATGACACCAATTAAATTATAGTTCGAATAAACAAGTAATATTTTAGTGTTAGCATGTGCATTGGGGCATACACTAAAATTCTTATATTAGAAGTTATTATTCTATTACAATATTTTTTTCTCTGCTGGTTCCTTTTGGGTTTTGGTCGTGGTGTCACTAGGTGACCCGGCTGTGATCGCTTTGTGGCAATCAATGAGCAGCAAACTGACCATGTGTGCTGGACTCCTACACGTGCTGGATTTCCAGGCCACATTTATTGTCATGACAATAAAATGGTGCCTGGCCCATATCCCATTAAATAAGGGGCTGTCTCTTGCCTCAAGGGGACCATCTGTTCTCCACACTGCTGTCTGAGATCTCCGTAACTGGGATGTCCATCCTGGCTCACAGTTCCTATTCAGGTGCTCCAGCAGCTTGCCCTCACCCACAGGGCAGCAGCTGCCCTCCTTGGCACAGCATCAGGGCTCTTGGTGGTCCCCTGCCCTTTGCCTACACCCCCAATCTTTCCAGCCCTGAACACTGGCCTGACCTCCACATTTCGGCACACTCCTTTCCTGGCAGAAATCTATTTCCTTTCAGATTCTTTCTGCTCTGCAGGTCTTTTGACTCCTTCAGAAAGACCTGTCTGTTCTCCCTTAGGTCCATCTTTATTTCGTACATCACTTACAACAACAGTGTTATTTTGCATGTAAATTACTCATTTGTAACATTATAGTACAGCAGCACATAGTATTACAGATGAGTAATTTACATGGACAGAAATCTATATGGCTCTTAGTTCTGCAAGCTAGGATGTCCAAGATCAAGGGGCTGTGCTTGCCCCACCATCCACAGTGGAAGGGCAGCGGGCAAGTGCAGGAGAGAAGGGGTGGGCCGAAGCCTTCCCAGATACCTGTGAGAACATTATCCATAGCCCTAGAAACCACATTACTTCTGAAAGGTCCCACCTCTCCACACTGGTGCCCACACTGGGGATTAAGCTTCTACCACGGACTTTGGGCAACACATTCAGACTATAGTGGTGGGTAATGGATGTAATTAGTGGGGATCTGGCAAAAGAATAGAGGCAAAACCTCTGCAGACAGTTCATGTCAAATTTGAGATTTAGAAGAGACCATTGGGAGTTTGCTCTAAATACCACACTAACGAGCAGCCCCACCTAGTGCCTAGCCTCAGGCAGATGCTATCTCATCTAATTTCCTGTAGGGAGGGGCTGTTTTATCCTCGCTTCGTGGATAAGAAGGAGGTGCGGTAGTTCAGTGACTTGCCCAGGGTTCCATGGCTGGTGAGCAGTAGACCTCACACTCATCACACCCATTATCTGCAAAGGACACAGGTGCTGAGTCACGGAGAAGCCCCCATAGAACAGGCAAATCAGGGGAGGAAGTGCCAGGCACCCATGAAGTCCCAGGGAGCATTTTGAGTCAGATAATATTTCTGGTACAGCGCCTCTTAGATCAGCCTCCTTTGATTGGCCCATCTGGAAGGGTTGGAAACTCAGCCCCTTCGAAACAGTGCTGGGCTCTGTCCCAAGACTCTTGATTCCTGGCTGAGATTTTTGGGTTGTAAACAAAACTAAAATCTGATTCACTGTTTCCGACCTAGAGGAAACTTGAGTTCTTTATTTATGTGCTGTAAGTAAAAGAAGGAGGGAAGGAGGAGAAGGAAAAGAAGAGGGAGAGGAAGAGACAAGGAGATAAAGGAGAAGGAGGAGCAAAAGGGGGAGAAGAAGAACAAAGAGCATGGGAGAGGAAAAGGAAGAGGAGGAGGAGGAGGGGGCAGGAGAAAAAGTAATAATTGTATTTTAAAAATCTTTATGTTTCTAAGAGTTTTGAACACATCTATCTTATTTCACAAAGCAGCAAACACTGCTCATGACAGAGGCTGTAGAATGAAGCCCAAAATAAAATGCAGAAGGAAATGAAATGCATTACAATACAACACATATGCTAATAAATCAGCACTTGGGCAATGAATCCAACTCAGAATATACTACTGGCAAGAAGAAATGCCCCAAAGCTCTGCTTAAACCAAATAATAGGAGAATAGGTAGATCCCCCTATGTCTCTGGGAAAAGCTAATCCATACAGATGGAAGCTCTGTTTAGGATTTTGGTAGAAAACACAGGCAGGCATTAACAATACTGGAGGTGATACAAAGAAAACTTGGAGATTTAGGGACAAGGATGTTTTCATCAGGAAACAAAAACAGGTCTGGACACCAGCATAGGAAGCCTACCAGCTGCTGGGCACAAGCTCACTGCAGAAATTAACCAGGGCATCACATTGGAGCACCTGGGGACAACCGTTGCTCCTAACTGCCCAAATGGAGAATTAATCTAGCTTCAGAGATCTGAATAATAAAGAAGAACCCTCAAGGGAGATCACTTATTTTGGGAAAGTGTTTTCTCCCCCACCCACGGAACAAGCATCATTAAGTGGCAGGGACACTGGGTGGGGATCAGGAGCTCTGGGGCCCATTATACCAAGGTGACCTGAAGAAAACCTCCTGGCTCGCACCCATTTAGAGGCTTTTAAAGATGCTGAGCCCCAAGAAAGACACTCAAGGTGAAAGCAAAGGCTGGTCCGGAGGAGGCCAGGACTGATGACAGAATTCATGACTAGAGAGGTCAATTAATAAAAATAAAACCTCCCCTTTATAGAGTGTTTCGTTATTTCCAGCACCATTTTTCACCCACTTATCTCATGTACTTCTCAGAGCAGTTTTGTGCAGCGGAAAGGCAGGGATTATTTATCTCCATCTTGTTCATGAAGAAACAAAATCTTGGGGCAGCAAAGTGATTTGCTCAAGGTCACAAGGTCATCATGGACTTTTAAGGCTGGGAGGGGTCTTGGTCAAGCAAGGATGACAAATGGGGGCAGCCATGTTTCAATTTTCAGTTTCACATCCACAGCAGACATCCGCAATCAATCACAGAACTCTTTTCAAGAGAGCCTGGATCCTGCACAGTGCTTCAGCAAGCCATTACTAGTTGATCAAAATAAAATTCATTTACCTTCTCAAGCCTCCTCTAAACTGCTCATTTGATATAGGAGGAAAGAGAAGCCCAGAACGGAGTTGGCCAAGACTGTCTGGTGGGTCAGTGGTCTCTACTGGACACCCCCCATCTACAATATAAAGAATGCAAACTGAGTGGTCGCACCTACCTGTAATCCTAGCACTCTGAGGGGCTGAGCCAGCAGAGCTGCAAAAGGTAGCCCAACTAGGGCAATTTAGCAACTTAGAGAGACCTTATCTCAAAGTAAAAAAATAAAAAAGGACTAGGAATGTAGCTCACTGTGAAGGCCCTGAGTTCAATCACTGGTACCAAAAAAATAATGCCTCTTTTTTTCCCATCAAGGTAAGAATATGACATTCTTTGTGACCTCACCAGAACAAACTGGTTTTCCTGTGCCAGGCAAATGGGCAAATTATTATTGATAAGAGAGGAAACGATCCCATAACCCCATGGAGACTAAGTCTGAACAATAGCAGGCTGGAAGACAGGGTTTAGGGAATCCAAATCACAAGTTTGATATTTGGTTCCACTCTGTGTCCAGGTAGATATGCAGAGACAGTTGGATATTAAAGTCTCAGGTTCAAGTGTGGAGTCTGGGCAGAAGAAATGAACTTAGGGGTCATTGGCCTAGAGATGACTTTTAAAGCAGGGACCCCGCTTGGGACACTTCCGTCTTACATGTCAGGGTGTCTGGAGAGGCCAGAGAAGAGACTTCCGGGCAGTGATCTGTAATGTGAGAGACAGACCACGAGACAGGGTGTCTGGAGCCAAATGAATGTGTGCATCCAGGAGGAGGGCTGATGGTTTCCAGAGCTGCTGAGAGTCAAGTTCCATGAGAATTAAGAATGGAGTATCAGGCGAGGACATAGGTGACCTTGATAAGAGCAGCTTACATTGAGTCCTAGGGGAAATCCCACCACAGTGGGTTTATGGTACAAGGAAAGGAACGAGAAGCAGTGTAGACAACAGTTGCAAAGAGATGCGTTGTGTGTGTGTCATGGGCTGAATCCATACTCTGAATTCACATGCTGACGGCCTAACTTCAAACCTGACTAGACTCGATCTGCAGAAAAGTAGAATGTGACTCTAATTTGGAGACAGGGTCTTTCAAGAGGGATTAAGTTAAATAGAATATGGCCAGAGATTTAGCTCAATGCTTGCCTACCAAGTGCAAGGTCCCTGGTTCCGATCTCTGGAAACCACATACAACAATACCAGGAGTGGTGACTCACACGCACCGGCAATCAGTGCCACACACCACAATGCCGGGTATAATCCCAGCACTCAGAAGGCAGAGGCAGGAGGATTGCTGTGAGTTTGAGGCTTGCCTGGGCTACAGAGTGATCTCGGCGCCAGCCTGAACTACAAAGTGAGAACCTGTCTCAAAAAAACCCCACATTAAATAGAAGATGAATTTAAAATGAGATTTTGGAGGTGTGGCCCTAATGCAATGCTCCTTTTATGAGAAAATAGAATTTTAGGGAAACAACATTAAGAGGGACAAGATATTTATACTCCATCAACTATCACAAATGTCTGTGAGTCTCACAGAATAGCTTTCATGCATAAAAAGCAAAATTGATAAAAAGAAGTAAATTGGTAAAGATATTGTCACAGCAAAGGACTTCAGAAAATCATGAGGAGACCACAAGATATAGCTATAGATGACTAAAAATAATTGATATGATTGCTTTAGCAGATCTATACAACTTTGCATCCAATGAATGGAGAAGACAAATTCTTCTCAAATACACACAGATATGGGCCAGAGATTTAGCTCAGTGGTTCTGGTGCCTGCCTTGCAAACCCAAGGTCCTGAGTTTGATGCCGGTAACCACATACAACAATGCTGGGCATGGTGACTCACGCCCACCAGCAATCAGTACCACATACCACAGTGCCAGGCATGGTGGCTCATGCCTGTAGGCACTTAGGAGGCAGAGACAGGAGGATTGCTGAGTTTAAGGCTTGCCTGGGCTACATAGTGAGCTCAGGGCCAGCCTAAACTACAAAGCGAGACCCTGTCTCAAAAAACAAACAAACAAACAATAAAACCCCAGATATTTGACAAATTCTCCCATGTGTTTCCTGCCACAAGGAAAATTTCAAGCAATGATGAAAAGCAGAAATAGTATATGGCATATTTACTCATGAAAACACGATAAAGATTTTTAAAAGGAGGTTGTTAGGCTGAGCAGTGGCCCAGTCTGACTGGTGCGCCTGGAGGAGACGGGGCTGAGGCTGAGTGGTGGGGCATGTGCTCTGTCCCAGGGCAGCCACAAAGTAAAAAGAGGGGATTAGACTCACAGACACTGGGCTGTCCTGATCCCCTGGCAAGTCTGCGTGGAGAGGCCTCCACAGGAGCTGACCCTGCCTCTCCCTGATCCCCCACCTCCAGCCCTCAGGACAGCGGGACAATTGGTATCTGTTCTTCAAGTTGTGAGGAACAGCAGACCAGTCTGGTCTGTGTTCTGTACCCAGGCTCTGGTGGCTTGAGAAAAGTAATATGGAAGGAAAACAGAATCAGGCAGTGAGGGCTGGAGGGAAGACATGACCTGAGGAGGGTTTGTCCGTCCGTCCGTCCGTCCGTCCCTCCCTCCCTCCCTCCCTCCCTCCCTCCTTTCCTTGTTCCCTCCCTCTCTCTTTCTCTCTCTGTCTCTGTCTGTCTGTCTGTCTCTCTTTAGTACTGGAGGTAGAGTCCAGACGCACTCTACCACTGAGCTACATCTTTAGCCTTTTTTATTTTCTTTAATTTAGAGTTAGGGTATCACTAAGTCACTAACATGTCTAGGTTGGGCTCAAACTTCCAGTGGTCCTGCCCTGCCTTCCCTCTAAGTAGGAATTACAGGTGCTCAGCACCACACTGGGGTTTGAGGAAGGTCTCTAAGGCTCCCTTAGTCTAACTCTACCACAAGACATGAGAGGTTGGGTTTATAAAATAAATGAAATAAAAAAGCTACAAAATTATAACAACTCTCTATGCAAAACAAAGGGGACACAGATCGATCCGACCCTGCAGATAGTCTCTTGGCCCTGCTGGGGCCACAGTCCCCCCCACAACTGTCAGAGAGCATCATCCTTTCCTGGGGCCGGGTGTGGCTTCGCGGTGCAGGGCTTGCCTAACTGGGTAAGGCCTCAGGCTGCCTCGCAGCACTGCAAAAACAAAAACACAACACAGCACAGCACAACATCCAACTTTTTTCTGCAAGCCACATTATACACCAGCCTGAAACCTTCCTAAATTAGGGTGGCCCTGTCATGTGGGAAGAAACTTCATACACTCTCACAGTGACGGGGACTCCATGGGCCATAGCTGGTTTGGAGGCATCAGTATTAATCAACTGATCATTTCCCCAAACCCGCTATTCTTGGATCCCTTTTTAAAAAGGCTGTTTCTTCTTCGAAGACTTCATGAATCACCAAATGTTTTCCAGCAGCAGGGAGCGAAGGGCAGGGTCAACACAATGCAGCGTGTTTCAAACCAGTGGTTATTCTCAACAATAATAATGTACGGAACCTCATATAATGCTGGCAGAAGACTTCTGTTGCCCTTAGATGGATAAAAAATGAATTCAAAATTTAAATTTAAGCAAAACCACTGCTCATTATAAGGAGTTTCACTGTGAGGTCCCACAATGTCAATCACACAAAGGTTTATCAATAAATTCTTTCACCAAGAGGTGTTGAAAGCCCACAAGGCCAATGCCAAGGCTCAGAGGGCCAAGAAAGTACTGCAGAAAGACATCTGAGGTTACAAAGCAGAGGCCCAGAGGACTGTGTACCCTGGGAGGCAACACAAACATGCTGGGAGAGCATCCCCGGGAGTCACAGCCCACACTCCACCCTCTCCACTTCTCCACCAGGAGTCGGCCACAGTATCCACTGTGGATGTCAAGACCAACAATTCCCAGGTCAAACGGGTTGCAGGAAAGTTTTGCGGCCAGGTGTGATGGCACACGCCTGTCATCCCAGCCCTCTGGAGGGCTGGGGTGAGACCAATCGCAAGCTTGAGTCCAACTTGGGTAATTTAGCAATTTAGTAAGGCCTTGCCTCAAAATAAAAAGAGCCGAGGATGTAGCTCAATGTGACAACCCTGGTTCATTCTCAGTACTGAAGAAGAAAAGATGAGGAGAGGAAGAGGAGAAGAAGAGGAAGAGGAGAGAGAAAAAAGAGGTCGAAGAGAAGGACGGAGAGGAGGCAGAGAAGGGGGAGGGGAAAGGTCTGTGTAACACGCCCAAGGCCAACACCTTGTTTAGGCATGATGGAGAGAAGGCAGGTGTCCGGCTGGCTCCTCTCTAGTGCTGAGGGCCTTGCCAGCAAAATTGGGACCATCAAAACCAAGACCAGCTGGATAGACCTAAACACCCATTTTGTAGCCATAAAAATATATTTATTGCCGTTAGAATGGATAAGCAAACTAGTAAGTTTGAACAATGTACTAGCAACAACCAGACTAGTGGGTGAATGAGTTTCATTGCATAGCCAAATAAAAGAAGCTGGAGAAGTTGGATATGGTGATGCAGTGATTCCAGCACTGAGGCAGGAGAATCACAAGTTCAAACTCTCCCTGGGCAACTTAATGACTTAGCAAGAACCTTGTCTCAGAATAAAAAAGGGCCAACAATGTAGCTTGGTGTGAAGGGCCTGGTTCAATCCCCAGTACTGGAAAAAGAAAAGAAAAAAAAAAAAAAAAGGAAGCCAAAGACAAAAAGTTTCCACTGATATGAAAGTCAGGGACTGGCAATACACAGGGACACAGCTCAGAGTCCTGACCTTGGGCCAAAGGAGAGCCAGCCACTGGGAGGCGGCAGAGAGACCCTGGGGGACTGAGAAGGGACTCCCCCTGGATCTGGGCAAAGTGCCCCATCGCAGGAGCGTGGAGACCTGTGGTCTCCCTTGTATTAGGATGTGGCTGAAACAGGAACTCATGGGAGGAAACTGCATTCCGAATGGGCAGAGTGGGACCCCATGGAGCTAAGACTCGTAGAGGTCCCTGCTATAAATGGCCTCTCCCACAGCTGCATTGTTTCTCACCAGAGTCTCTGGAGGCCCCAGGCCCTCCTTACCCTTCTCAATGACCCCCACCGTAATAGTATAGTATGGGGGGTCCTTTCCTTAGAAGAGCGTCCCTGTCCTTTCAGGCCCTTCCCTGTAACCCACAGCCCTAGTTTGTACATCTACATGCACACGCCTCGGTCCAGAGTACAAGTACATCTCATGTGGTCACTTAGGATTCCCACGCCGGAGGGCATGTTCCTTTGTAATCCTGGCAGATATTGTCAATGGAACACAAGGCTAGTGAATGACAAAGACTGCCATGTGTAGGAATGCCTGCTTCCCTCTGCCTTGCCAATGTCACCATCACCAAACTTTCTGAGCATTGCCAGACTATCAGGTGGAAAATGGTCCTTTCCCTGCTGAATTCCATCGCCTTGTTCTGATTATAGCTGACACATACTCGGTCTGTCCTGCACCCTTTCGCTTCTGTCCACTGGGCTGAATTCTCTACTTCTGGGCTGGTAAACTGCCAATGTCATTCGACCCTGTGTGCTGCTGCAAGGCTCAGGCCAGATGTGACCACCCCTGCCATCTGCAGTTTGCAGAATCCAGTTGCTTTGGCAGAGACTACCTGGCTAAAATATTTACTGTTTGAGCCTTTCAGGAAAAGTTTGCTGATTCTGGAGTCTGATTTACAAGTGCTCTTTATAAATCAGGGAAATAGCTTATGGTCATATATATTCTGTTTTGCATTTAACCCTTTGCAAAATTACAAGTCAAAAATACATCTCAAAACAGATTCCTGTGCATACTGTGACACTATAGGGAGCACTCTGTTCCAACTTCACTTAGGGACAGTATTTTTAGATCCATTTTATACATGGCTTTGCTGAATCGCACAACTCATTCATCAGTGGAGTTGGTATGATTGCCCTATTGCCTAGCTCTGAGCCAGCGGAGCCTCCCAGTTCTCAGAGTGAGGGCAGGAGGGGTGGGATGGGTACCTGTGGCACCCAAGGGTGTGTGAGGCAACCCACACCCAGGTGCCATCACACTTGTGAGTAAAGGCAGCAGTGTATTCCCAAATCAGAGAGGGCAAAAAGGACGCATGCTCAACACAGCAAGCGCACGGGAAGGGAGGCTTCTGGGCAGGGGTGGAGTTTGTACTCCCCCTCTGGCTCGCACAGCCTTGAGGAGCATTGGCTTCTGGGAATGGTGTGCTTGGGGGAGTGCAAGGCAGACTTGGAAGGACAGCAGAAGGGGAAGGCAGGGCCAGGGCGACATTATGACCCTGGCACTGGGCCACAGACATACATTACACAAATGGACAGTGGCCATTGTAATCTCTGAGCCCTGAGCTAATCACAGCCTGAAAGGTCACCCTCTTGAAATTAGTCTTCCCATTAAAACCTCTGACCCAGAGAGCCGAGTCCTCCAGGACAGCGGGGGGAGGGGGGTGGCGCAAGTGCTTCACTCATAGCATGTGCTAAGTGTGCTCTTCTAGTGTGGTCCTCCCAAATGGAGCCTGACACTTAGGAATATGCCCTGTTTTTTGTTTTGGTTTTTTTAGAGAAGGTGTTGCTTGTTGCTGTATATAGTTCAGGCTGGCCTTGAACTCACTTTGTAGCCAAGGCTGGCCTTGAACTTGCAGAGATCCTCCTGCTTCAGCCTCCTGAGTGCTGGGATTACAGGCATGAGGCATCACACCCAGCTGTAATTTTTCTTTAGGGACAGGACATAACTCAGTGGGGAGTGCTTGCTTATCATACATGAGGCTCTGAGTTTTATGAGTACCACAAAAAAAATAATAATAGCAGTAATAAGCATAATTCTTCTTTGACAGAAAAGCATTTTTATGGGACTTTCTTGAAAGTTGTCTTTTTCTTTTCTTTCTGTTCCTGGATTTCAGTCACTGGCTGTGCAGTGAGTATGGCCACAGAAGCAGCAGTTTGCCCCAGCATGGATTTGCCATGCACTGCTCTGTGACTGCCTTCAGTCCTCAGCTACAGACAGGGCAACTGAGGCCGAGCCAGACTAAACAAGAAAGCCCCAGAAGGTCTGCTGGAGAGGCCAGCACTGCAGCCCTGGGTCTGGACTCCTTAAGCCTGGCCTCTGATCTGTGTCCAGAATTCACTGAAAAGAGCGAAGCAGACAGTGGTAGCTCATATTTTCTCATTAATTCCCGATGCAACAGACAGTACCGAAAGCTGCCAGTATGATCTTCCCATTGCCATGAGAGACACTTTCAGAGGACTCAGGGGTGATAAGGCCACCCAAGACCATACTTGCAGCACATATGTACCGACCCCAGACCCAAAAGGTGGAAGACTAGTCCCAATTACACACACAGACACAGACACACACACACACACAGATACAGACACACACACACACACACACACACACACACACACACTCTTAAACTACAATAGCACAGGAGCCCTGCTGAGTGAACCTGGCCATCCGTGATTCTGGTCCACGTAGGACTGACCCGTTTGATGACCAGAAGCACTGTCTTCACGGCAGAGAGAACCAAGCGTGTCTGAGAGCATCTGAGACTGGTGGTCCAGTACCTGGTGCTGCTCATCATAACCGAGCGGCCCCCTCTGTTGTCCACATAGGAGGAGGATCTGCCATCATGGGAGCTTATCTCCATCCCTCACCCCACCCCCCAAACCAGGCACACCTCCCTCAGCTCAGGGGAAACTCTCCGATGGGGAACGTGGGGAAACGGAGAATGGGCCCCCCACCAGCCTCCTGTAGGACAGCATCTTGTTAGGCCAAGCATCCCATGTGCTACATTCCTCTTGTGTGCCCCCCAAGGTGGCCAGCACACAGCCATCTGTGCAGTGCCCACTGATGGATTTAAACAAGCACTGTCGCCTCAGCAGACTTACGTTCAGGGATCATTTTTCAAAGTCACAAAAGGGATGAGTGGATAAACACAAACTGTGGTCTCTGTACGGTGGAAAACTACTCAGTCTTAAAAAAAGTGAAGTTCTCACACAACTAGTATGGATGAACCTTGAGGATATGGTGGTTGGTGTAGTAACCTCGATGCGAAAGGTCACATAGTGCACAACTCCAGGTCAAAAAGGTCTCCAGAGTGGTCAGATTCAGTCAGAAACAGAATGTTGGGTGCCAGGGGCTGGTGCTGGCACTTAGACCAGCTGTTTAATGTGGGCAGAATTTTACTTTGGGAAGGTGGAAACGTTCTGGCAACTGTGGAGGTGATGGCTATGTAGTAACACAAACATCTTAAGCCATTATCTTTATGTTGTGGATGTGCGGCCATGACTTTTTCTCTGGAATCTTGTGCAGACTCAAGACTCCTCGGGGCTGAATGGCGGTGCTTCTGATTCCTGCGCTAACAAAACCCGCACAGGTGTGCACCAATGGCTGGGACTGGAACTCCGAAGGCCGAGGCCAGCTGAGCGGGGTACCTCCCTGGTGCTGGCGGATCTCTTCCTATTCCCTTCACAGAGACCTTGGGGTAGGGGTGGCCGGGTTTCAGGCACCGCACAGAGGTGGAGAATTGGAGGTTAATTCCTGTTCTCCGTTAATAAATGTCCCCTGGGATTTCCGGCACACATTAAGCACAGGTAGGTACTAAATAAACGCTGAGCGATGGGCCTACCCTCACACCGTTTCTGGTAGGTTGGTAACCTTATGCTTCCAAGAGCAGTCATAAATGTCAGGGGGAATTTTTTCAAACTACAAATCAAAGGCTCTGAGAGCAGGCTGGGCACACAGCGGTCAGTGTGGTCTAGGGCATGTTTCTGCCGAGGCTCTGGAGGGTGACAGGAAGCCTACCGCTTAGCCAGCCATCCAGCCACTAGCCTGGTGCAGCCCTGCACGGCCTTTTCTCTTGCCCAAGACTCCCGACAACCATGCTCGGAAGCCCCAAGGGGCCAAAAAGCCTCCTTCCTGCCTCTGTCTGCACGCTGAGCTCAGCGATCTCCTGGTGGCCCCGTCAGCCCTGGGGAAGCCCTGGAGGTGACTTCAGGTTTAAGGTCCCCACCCATACACCCTTCTCACACTTTTCTCACCTTGAAAAAGTTAGCACCAGGCCCCCTCTGCACTCCTCTTTGGAGGGTCCTTCCTCTAAGCTGGGCCTGCGGCCCTACCTTCTGGGGAGCCTGAGTCAGGCTGTGTGGGCTGCCAACTTCCTGCCTGTCAGGTGATAGCCAAGGCTCTGTGCCTCACTCTGGGGGGCCGGTGAGCTGGTGAACCAAGGGGTGCCCTTCCGGATGCCGCTTCAGGCATCCTCCACGCAGCCCCCTCCTCTTCCAGGACACAGAGTAGAGACTGAGGTTCAAAGCAAAAGAGAATGGCTGTGAGGGAGAAGGGGGTGCAGGAAGAGGCGAAGGAGGACAGGATGGAGCCAGCACCACCCAGCCCTCACCTACCTGTGGAGCCCCCATTCTGCCTGGTCCCCTGCATGTCCCCCGGCCTCTCTCCTCCCTTGTGCCCCCTCCTACCTGAGTGCTCTGGCGCCACGGCCTGTCTCCTCCTCCACACAGGGTGCCAGCTTCCTCCCAGCCTGTGCCGGGTTCAGGTGCAGCCAGCCAGGGGCTTCAGGGATGCAGGGGGCTGTGTGTGGCCGGCCTGAAGCCAGAGGCCAGAGGCCAGAGGTGGCCTGGGAGCCAACAGGAGAGAAAGTGTGTCATAGGCTGGGAGGGGCGGGGGAGGGAAATGCAAAAACCCGACAGGAAATGAGACTTAAAAAAATGCAAAAGTTTAGAAAAAGAGATAAGGAAGAGGGGGAAGGGCAGGGTTCAGGTCCAAGCCTCTGGAGGGCGGGTGTGGACACCTGGGCCACCAATGACCCAAGGTCCAGAGACCCGGTGGACATAAGGGCCAAGGTGGAGAACAGGAGGCTGGATTCCCTCAGTCCAGCTCAGAGAACCCACTGGGCACAGGTGTGTGCGTGTGTACACACACACACACACACACACAGTCTTTTGGGCTTCCGGGGGTGGTTCCTTTTGCAGGAACTCCAAAGTGTTGTTACAGTAGGGGGTCAGGGCCACCAAGGAGTGGGAGCAAGGCCCCTGGATCCTAGTGCCCAGGCCTTCCGCCCCCTGCTTGCCAGGTGGGCAGCGCCCCTCTGGGGCCTCGTGTTCATGCTGGACACTCCACAGGACTGAGCTCCTGCACCAGCCTCTCCGGGCTGCCTGCTCCTCTGTTCGGTGGCACTCTTGGTTCTCCTGGGCAATTCTGATAAAAAATGGTACTTTCTGGACCTTGTCATTTTAATCTTTATCCCCAAATCCTCCTGAGGCCAGCCTGGAGTGCTCTGCTGTCCGCCAGCTCGTGTGTGAGATGTGCCCAGGACTTCCCTGAACTGTGGGCTCAGACTCTGCCTGAAGACTGGGGGCGCAGCTCCACGGCAAGTGCTCGCCTGGCAGGAACAAGGCCCTGGGTTCAATCCTGGGGCTGTTAAATTAACTAAGGAATTAATCAGTTAAGATAATCTGGATGTAGGGGGCACGTCGGAGAGTCTTGGGTTCCAGTGTTCAGGCTCCTACTCATCACTACCCCTGCTCCCAGCCTCAGAACTTCTCATTCTCTTCTGCCTCAGTTTACCTCTCTTGTCTCCCTCTTTCGATTCTGAGAAGGGTTCCCTCCAGCCCCCAGAGGAAAGGCACTCACGAACAGCAATGCAGGAAGACCCTAAATAGAGGCTGAGGCTGGGGCCCAGGCAGGGAACAGAGCAGCGTCAGGGCACCAGGGAGGAGCTGGGCCACTGGGATCCAAGTGGGCTGGGGGTGGGGGAGAGGGGGTGATTTTGTGAAGCGTGCTCAGCAGTGTAGTCAGGAGCTACAGAGAGGGAAGACCCTGAAATAAATACCAGGCCAGAGACTCTGAGTCTTCAGTCCCCGGTCAGTCACACACTCCAGTATCCCAGGGAATAGGGCCCCAGGCAGCTAGCTAGCTTTCGGTCTTAGAAGAGCTACCGCTTCCCTACGGCCAAGCCTGAGAGGAGGCAGGCCCGAACACAGCAAGAACTGCTTTTTGGAGACAACTGTGCAGTCAAGAGTGCAAATTCTGCATATAGCTGGATGAATTTTTGCAAAGTGAGCACAGCCATGCAACCCACACCCACACTATGTTCCATCAAAACATGGAACTTTTTGGGTCCCTAGGAACCCCCCTGTGTCCCCTTCCAGTCACTCTCCTCCCAGGGTGACAGCTTCTAACCTCTGCAGGCATAGATCAATTTGCTCGTTTGTAAACTTTTGTTGAACCCAGGGCCTTTGCACAGGGCTATATCCTCAGCCCTTTTAAAAATATTTTGAGCTGGATGTGGTGGTACACATTTGTAATCCCTGCACTCAGGAAGCTGAGGCAGGCAGATTGCTGGGAGTTCAAGGCCAACCTGGGCTACACGGTCAAGGCCAGGTTGAATAAAAACATAAAACACACAAGTCTATTTTGAGATAGGGTTTCACTAAATTGCTAAATTGCCTAGGCTGGGTTTGAATTTGTAATCCTCCTGTCTTGGCCTGCAGGTGTATCACAGGTGTGGGTCACCACAGCCAAAGGCATGAATAGCTTTGTCCTTTTTCACTCAATGTCATATTTTCAAGATTTATCAATAGGATCTCATGTGGGCATAGTTCATTAAGCATGTCCTTCTGGTTGTCCCCAACAAATCTTATTAAAAATTTTAAACTTCTAGAAAATTTAAAAGAATTGTAGGGTGAATATTCATATACCCTACTATTTTATTCTACAATTAACATTTTTTATTGATCCTTGTTTTTGACACACATTTTAAAAGAAGTTGCAGGCATTAGTATCTATTATTCTAAATGCTCCATTACTTACATTATTAACTATAGAGCTTTTTAAAGATAACATTTAAATAGAGTTTTTTTTTCCCCTCTTGAATGGGGGATTGTACTGAGCTGCATCTCCAGCCCTTTTTAATTTTTTTATTTTGAGATAAAGACTTGCTAAGTTGCTCGGGCTGAGCTTAGACTTGAAGTCCTCCTGCCTCAGCCTCCCTGAATGCTGGGATGGCTGCAAGCACCAGCCGGAAGTGAATTTTGATAAATGTTTACACCACATCTCATAAACTTTCATGAAGACAGAGCTGTGTGGTACGGTATGACAGGTACTAACCAGACTTGACAACTGAGTACTTGACAGGTGGCTGGTATGAATAGAAGTGAATTTATAATTCTATTTAATTTTATTTAATCTAAATCTAGAAAAGCTGACACATACCTCAATTGTAGAAATCAATTCATTCCAAATTCGTATCTAACCACTGAAAAGTTTAAGAACTGAGCATATAGTTGCTATAAGAAATAATGGAAAATGAGATAATCAGTTCTGAGGTCCCCAAATTACACTTATAGGTTCATTTTTCCAGGACTTAAACAAATTTTGCAATGATTTCTTTCTCTAGCTCTATCATGGGTCTCCATTTTTCTCTTAGCTTCACTGCTGGTGTCACAGCACACACACACACACACACACACACACACACAAGCACCATGAAAAATGTTCTAACACACCAACACAAGCACTACCTGTTATCTAGGTGAGGGGATTAGACTGAAGTGTTGACCCTTTGTGTCTTTGGTGAAACACTTGGAGCCAGGACTCACTGTGTACAGATTTTTTTCAAATTGGGATTTTTGGTTCAACTATCAAGCAGTTGTGAACATGGAGCAGATATTTTTAGAACTTCGCCTTTCACTGGAAAGTGAGGTTGGAACCATTCAACCACTGAGCTATCACTGTACTTATTTCTGTTACTGGAAAATTTCTAGATACATCTGAAGCAACTTGAAGATTTTGGTCGACTTATAAACTGTGTGGACTGTAAACACAGCCTATTTAGGGTTGGAGGTGTAGATCAGTGGCACGTGCCTGCCTGGCAAGCTCAAGGTCCTGAGTTTGACCCCAGGTATTGTAATTAAACAAACAAACAAACAAACAAATAGCTAGCTAGCTAGCCAATTTCATGTCTGCTTTGCTGTGCTGTAAGTGTAAAAGACACTGCAGTTTGCATACTTCGTATGTAAAAAGGAATGTAAGCATCTCATCAACGATTTTTATGTCAGTTGCATGTTGAAGTGATAATTTAGGTAAGTTGTGTTTAATAAAATAACTTACTAAAATGGATTTCACCTGTTTTTCTTTTAGTGTTTCCACTAGGAAATTTTAAATTACACATTTTATTTCTTTTTCATTAGCATATATTCATGATATATAATGAATACCTTCATCTCAGGGAGTTGGTACATTACACATCAAGCCCTAATCCTTTTATTTTCCCCCCATCCCTAGATGCCCTTTTCAGCTCTTTCCTGTTTTCTATCATCTATCTCCTATCTTGCTCTTTAAATTATTTGTACTTCGGGATTCTCATATAAGAGACGTCATGAGATTTACCTCTCTCTGTCTGGTTTGTCTCACTTAACAGTATGGTCTCCAGGCACATCTGCTTCACTACAAATGACTCCTTAGCCTTCCTTGTGACGGAAAAGTGTTCCACGGGTATCAACTCACGTTTTCTTTGACATAGAACATAGCCATCACCCTGTCAAGCCTTCTCACTCCAAGACCTGCCTTTTTTGGAACCAAGTTCCTCTCTCACTCCAGGGAAGAGGTTCCTTAAGTCCTTGAATGAGGACCTCCGAGGCCAGTGAATAGTAAAGTAAACAACGAAAAGTGACTGTAAAGATCCGTGGGTGGCAGATTAATGAAGGTGGAAGTGAGTACCAGGAGTCCAGCCTGGAACCCGCAGTGGGGAAGCTGGCGGCAAACGCCGGCTGTGACGCCCGCCGGAGTCCTTCCTGCTGACCAGGCGTGAGCTCACAAGTGTGGAGGGAAGATCTACAGCTGCTGGACCACGGCTGTCTCTGTGGCTTCAGCTTTTGTCTCAGGCAGAAGATGCTAGAGAAATATTTCTGAGGGTATCTTGAGGGGAAAGCGCTCTCCAGGCGGGGGCCAGCAGCCCGTGGAGACCCCGCCTCCTTGGCCTCAGCTTGGCCTCTTAGCAGGGGAGCAGCCTTGACTCTCTCTCCCTGGGGCCCCTAAAGTAGCGCCTTCCTGTCTTTCGGCAGTGGTTCCCCTCCTCCAGCATGTCTAATCTGTTACGGACTGCTTCTTCTGTAAAATATAATAAAAATTAATTACTAGAAAATGGAATTTTAAAAAGACACTCAAGATACAAGCTGGCTGATCACGCTTGGTTATCGTGGCAATGTCAAAAGTGCTATAAAAGTTTCAAAATGCTTAGTCTCGGATTCTGTTCTTATCTCGTCGCAGCCCGGTGCACAGAAGACACAGGATCTTAGCACTGAACTACATCCCTGGTCCCTTTTATTTTTTGTTTTGAGACAAGGTTTTGCTAAGTTGGTAAGTTGTGCAAGCTGGGTTTGGACTTGTAATCCTCCTGCTTCAGCCTCCCCAACTGCTGGGATGACAGGCATGCAACACTGTGCCTAGTTCTCAAGATCTTTTAGAGAGAAAAAATATGCACATGGATGCTGAGAGACCAATGGGATTGAGAGTTCTCATCAGCAATGCCAGATGCTAAACGACAATGAAGTAATGCATCAATGTTCTCAGGGAAATTTACTTTAGGCTTCGAGTTCTGTATTCACCCAATAGTCAATCAAGTGGGAGAGCAAAAGAATCCATTCTTAGACATGCCGGGAGCTGTAGAAATTCACTTCCAAGCACTTCTTAAGAAGTTCCCCGAGAACGTACGGCAATAGCATAGGAAAGAAATCAAGGAAAGAGGAAGACACTGATCTAAGAAAGCTTGAAGTTAAGTCCAGGAGGGTAATAAAAAAGACAATAGATAGCAGTAACTGTGCCAGAGGCCTAGAAAAAAGGTCAGTGCACCTTAGTACTCTCAGTATAAGGTGCGCTAGTTAGTGGGAAGATCCTAGCCACCAAGGACCTAAAGAAAACTGCTGAAGATGCAGATTGGACTATGTTTTAAGCCACATCCATCTAGAAGTCTTGCTTGATTAGAAATGGTCATTTCTCAAGGGTTTAAATAGGAAGAGAGTGGATGCATTTCCTCCTCCTGTATCACTTTCTGTGTTGGTTTTCTGCTACTATAACAAAATACCAGATTTAGGAAATGGTAGAGAAGTTTGTTTAGTTCACAGTTTTGGGAGCTGGAGGTCCACAGAGCATGGCACTGGCTCCAGTGAGTCCTGCTGGCTGCACAGTGTGGTGAAAGCCAGTCAGCAGGCTCTCTCTCTCTCTCTCTCTCTCTCTCTCTCTCTCTCTCTCACACACACACACACACACACACACACATCTCTGACCCTCTTAGAAAGCTACCAGGATTCCATCATGGACCACAATCCTAATAAAGTGATCTAGTCACTCCTAAGGGCTCTTACCTACAAATATCACAATCAGATTATATGCTGACCTTAAACTCCCCCATAAATCAGGAATGGGGGAGGCAAGCCACAGCACTTAATATCCTGGCAAATACATTTTTCCATATTTATGGTATTCCTTTTAAAAATAAAAATAAATACATCAGCGAGATGTGGTGGTACATGCCTGTGACCCTAGCATTTAAGTTAGCGGAGGCAGGAGGATCAAAAGTTCAATTTTACAAGAATCCGTCTCAAAATATAAAAAATTTTTTTGAAAACCGAGGATGTAGAGTAACCCAGGTTTGGGCCTCTAGAACTACAAAAGCAAATAAATAGAAAAATGGATAAGCATTTCTATAAGAAGCATGTTGTGCATGCACATGAGCTTTTGAATAATAAAACCCATGGAGGGACCAGGCTAGTGTAGTTCCTTACTCTCTCCGGACCCTCGTGTATCAGTTACCATGGCCCAGTATGTGGTGGGGTCACAGGGTCACTCCCAGCCAATATATTAGGGAAAAATCTCCATCTCGGGACTAATCTGGGCTCTCTCCAGAACCTCTGCTACATGTTAAGAGGAAAAGGAAACTTTTAGTGTCATTTGCCTAAAACCTGGTCCCATCTAGTAAAGTAAAATCCTTCTAGCTAGGGATCAGTCTTCCTAGAATAAAGACCTGGGAGCCTCCTAGAGCTGTCTGCCCCTCTGCCTTCTCTGACACTGGCATCAGAGTACATGGGAGGAGAGTGGTCTCCAGGGTGGGGGCCACAGGTGACAGGAAGGCTAAGGTTTGGGTCACTGGGTGATGTCCTTCTTTGCCTGATGCCTCCTGTCCTGCTGGAATCTGTGGTGACTTCTAGTTCCTATGTAGCTTTCTGTCTACTGTCCTGGCCTATCGATGATTGATTGATACTAGAAACTGAATTTAGAGACACTGCATTGAGCCAAATCCCCAGCTGTCTTTGTACTTTTTTGTTTTTTAAATTTTGAGACATCCTGAGATGTTTTAGGCTACATTAGTGGGAAAAGGGGACCATAGTCCAGGTTGGACTTGAATTTAGTATCCTCCTTCTTCAGCCTCCCAGCATGTTGTATTACAAGGGCATGCCACCGTGCCTAGCTCTGGAGCCCCCACCCCCACCTCACCCTGTGGTCTATTGCAGAGGGTCAGGAGAGCAGCCCCCAGCTCCTGTCTTCAGCACCGGGAACTGCCACGCTTGGCCCCTGCAGGACAGACAGAGAGCTCCATCCTCATAAGAGCGCCTTGGACTCGGGGCTGGTGCTGACTCGGTCCTCTCGCCCTCTGCGAGGACCCCGGGACCATGTCTCCTCCTGTGGGACCGTGATCTCCCATATGTGTGAGCATGGCTGTCCCTGTGCTGTGTGTCCCAGGTTGGGGACTCTGGCGTGACTCACGGAGGGGGCTCTCGGGAGCAGGGGAAGAAGAGAAAGAGAGAAGGGAGAGAGGGTGGAAATGCATAGGGGGCGACATCTGCTGGCCTCCGGCCTCCTCCCACAGCTGCTGGGGCATGACTTGCTCGTGGTGCCAGCTCTAGGAGGGGCCTGGCCTTCGGCATCAGGGGTCAGTGGCTGTGAGAGTCCTTACAGGGGTGAGTAAAAATGCCATGAATGGCGCTGCGGACGCCATCCCATGGAGGGCGGACTCGTGAAAACATGACGCCACGTCCTCACCCATTTTTGTCACCCGATCTGCCGCTGTGTGACTTCAGGCTCTTCCTCGAGGTCAAAATGACTGTGAAAGGGAAACGTTTTGAATCAGTTCAGGCCATGGAGGAGAGCAGGGCAGCCCAACTAGAGGCACAAAAGAGGGCCTCCAGAGGGGCTCCAGCAAGTGGCAAGAGGGACGGGATAGGTGTGTTAGAAGCGAGGGGTGTCTTTGTGGGGGGACTCATGACCACGTGTCCTGTACTATAATAAATTTTAAATAATTAAACATTCATTGTTTCCTCCCATCACACCTTATAGGAAGGGCGACAAATGAAAGCCTGTGACTCCCCGTCCCAGGCCCTTGGGGACGTGTCTCTCCTGCACAGTCAAGAGATGTGGTGGATCCGACTCCACGACCCATCCTTTGCTCCTGCGCCTTCCTCTCTCCAGAGAGCAATGCCAGCCAGCAGTGGCAGCCGCCGCCTTTAACTCTGAGAGAGAATCATTCCTTATCAGAGCAGCAGTCACACGCTTGGGACAGCAGAAAGGCATTTCACAAACTATTGATCTGAGAATGAATATATTGCTTTTTTCCCAGATGCCGCACCTCACTGCCATTGTATGTATTAACGCCCCTCAAAATAGCATCAGGAGCGAGACAGAGCCTTCCTGGCCTTTAATTATGTTTCGCGAACTTCATACGTTCGTGCCGCTCTTGCTTGCTCTGCCCCTGAAAGCTCATGCCTCTTCATTTGAGGTCGTTTCCCAGCATCTCCCTGTGCAGAGATGATCCCAGAAAGACGGCGACATGTCTACACTGCCCTCCACACCAGGGATAATAAACGACCCACTGAGCGGTCCATTTACTTTCCTGCAAGCCGAACACCTTCACTGACCCTTGACTTGATTGTTTTTTTTTTTTTTTTTAAATTCTTGCAGAAAGCCTGGCTCCCCCCCGCCCCCGGGGGAGGAAAACGTTCTGTCAGCAGCCTGGCACCGCTCGCTGCACACTTCCAAGTGCTCGAGTTAGATGACTACAGCCGTCCTGGGTCTCCGGGGCGGAAGGACGCCTCGACGCTCTTGCCGCTGCAGCTCTGGCGTGGGGCTGTTTCTGCATGAACAAGGTGCGGACTGTGTGCCGGGGGATGACCGCGGCCATACCGAGAGGGACTGAGGCCCCTGGGTCCATCTTTACCCACGGGGGCACCATCTTTCCCAGCAGGCAGAGGTGGGGCTGCACACAGTCGTCCCACTTCCTCCCGGCTGCGGCGCCCTGTCCGTCTTGCCTTTCCAGGGGAATGCATAGATGACAGTCCCTGAAACTTGACCACGTTTCCTCCCCCAGTTAATCAGCAGCATTAGGGTAACTGCCGCATCCCGCCCACTGCAGTGTGGTGCGTGTGCTTGCGGCTTCACATAAGTAATGAACAATCGCGCGGTGACCAGAGATGTGTGCAGGCTGGCAGGGCGAGAGCATAAGAGATGCTCTGTTTGCCCTCAGGGACTGTATTACCAGCCTGTAACTGATGAGGCTCTAAAATGCTCTGGGTTACCTGTGGCCTGAAAGGTTCTCCATCAAGCCTCAGTCTGGTCCCCGCCGCACAGGACTTCAGGAGGGTCTGATCTTTGCTTTTGGCCCCTGTTTAACAGCAGAAGGTATTTCGCCCTGCTCATCATCAGCTTGCCCGCCGGTTTCTTTCCCCCTCCCTTGGCCCGCGGAGGAAGCAAGTGGGAACACCCAAGCAGTGGAAATGGCCCTGAGTTATGTCTGTTTTTAGCACACTGCTCGAGGACGCAAGTCAGGGCTCATTAAAAATACGAATGCTGGCACTTATAGAACCGGCCACTTTAAACACAGTTGTCTACACCTCAGTGGTTCTCAAACTGTTCTATAGTAATCTGGGTTTTTATGAGGCATCACTCAGTATCTGTGTGCATAATGCACACTGTGTCCCGAGCTGGCCCGGAATTCAGGAGATCACTGCAGCAGCAGAGAAGTAAGTGTTCCATGATTAACGTAAGAAACACTTGTCACTTTGTCAACGTTGACACCAACGTGTGACAGTTGTGTCTCTGCTATTTAGAAGGACTATATGAATTTCTGAGCGTGTTTATGTTTATGCTGTTTCAACCTCAGAATATTTTACATGGTGTAAAACTAAGTGCAACGTGATCTAGCCTGAGTTTAACCATGCACGGAATGCTGGGATATGGCCATGTTTCTGACCTTTGATTTTCTCTGGCAAGAATTGTGTTTTGGCTGGGTATGGCGGCACACACCTGTGATCCCAGGACTCTGGGAGGCTGAGGCAGGAAGACTGAAAGTTCAATTGCAGCCTGGGCAATTTAGCAACTTAGTGAGATCCTGTCACAAAAGATAAAAAAGAGCTAGAGATGTAGCTCCGTGTGGAGTGCTGGGTTCAATCCTTAGAATCACACACACACACACACAAAAGATGATGTTTGCACTAAAATAACTGAGCTCAGTGAACAAGGACACAGAAATACTGAGCAGCTGCCTGTAAAGGGTGAGCCAAGAGAGCAGGCACTGGAAGAGAAATTACAGGAGGAAGTCAGGGATCACTGGAGAAGGAAAAGGGTGATTGGAAATGAGAGGAAGAAATGAATCGCGCTGACCAGACAGAATTATCAGCAAAGGCCCATCACACTCAGCACCAGTATAAGGCTGCGAAACCACTGCTCTGAATAATTACACTGCACACCCTGAGCTGTAAAGCTGTCTTCCTTTGACATCCAAAATGCCTGTTCTGAACACACTACCAGGACATACATCCAGAGGAAAAGCAAGACATGAACAATCAATCGGCCAGACACGCATCCTACTTTTCAGCCCTGGCAATGCAGACACTGAATTACAATGGGGAAATGGCCCAAATAATTCCAAAGTACTGGACTAGTGAAATGAAATACACCGATATTTTACTAATAACTCTTCCAATGCCCTGGGCCTGTACATGTCACTCTTGGTAAGGTTGGTTTTATTAAAGGACGGAGTTCTGGCTCTCTAAGACATGGCACAGCCTGATTGATTTTTGTCTATTGATCCCATATCCTTGATCTTGCTGAACACATTTATTACTTTCACTGGTTTTTAGTGGCTTCCTTGAGGTTTTTCTACAAAATCATGACATCTGAGAATAGGAATAATTTTACTTCTTTCCCTATCAGGATGTCTTTTATTTATTTTTTCTTGTCTAATTGTCTTGGCTAGAACCTCCAGGAGAAATAGAAACTTTGTTGCGTTGCCATGGATACCAGGGTGTGTGGTTGGGTCAGTGTGGGTGGAAGACTGTAGAAATTAGAGTCTCAGTAACCTCCTGTGTAGAATACACTGATGATTAAAGTTCAAGAAATAAAAGAATGTGCTAATTGGAGGCTTGTGAATAGATTATGAAAGCCCAGCAGTAACCACAGTAATCATTTAGAACTTAGAGCAGTCGAAGATTATTTTTCAGGCAGGAGTAGTTAAATGCTGGCATTGTGTACAATTGTTGGTGTGTGGTAATAACCGAAACTGACCAACTCGTAGTTGGATTTATGGTTGCTTTTACATTTTCTGAAGTTCTCTCTTTCTGCCTGCTCCCAGTGTAGAGCTCGCGCTCACTGGCCTGCCTGTGAGGAATAACTCACCCCCTTTTCCTGACTCCTTTGAACATTACTTGAGGTAGGACTCTGATGTGTGCACTGGTTTGCCCGTCGCAGGACCATGTCTGGCCTCCCTCTCTCTCCCTCTTTCACCACAGGGCAGAGAAGCCTCATGGCACAGGCCTTCAGACCTGAACCTCATGTGATGGCCCTAGGGGCCGTGACCACAGAGGGTGACAACAGTTCCTGAGCTAGGACAGCAGGGAGAGCCTGAGGCCCTGGAGTGGAGCCAACAGCAGGTGCAGACTCTGCCATACCGGCCCTGTGCCATCTGGGCCAGGTGGCAGCTCTTTCAGTTTCCCTTCTGTGCAGTGGGCATAAGGTGCCATCTCTACCTGCTACCACCACCTGGCCTCTCCCTTCCTCCTTCACCTCTTCACGGCCAGCCCTGGAATGGAAAGTTCTCTTACAGCCCTTTGTTATCCAGCCTCTGGGAGGAGTGGACTGTTGTGCTCAAGGGGAGAAAGCACCTGTAAACCACACTCCTCTTGCTGTCAGGAGCTCTGCAAACAGTGCAGGAAGCGCGTGGAGTGTGCATGGCTTCCTTCCTTGAAGCCACAGGTTGAGGTCAGCCCTTTCTAAGGGCACAAGAAGTGGTGGGTGGCTTTGGCAAAGGAAGAAGTGAGTGCTTCTAGGCAGCTGGCAGAGTAGGGAAAATATCCCCCACCCCACCCTGGCTGACGGGGTCCCCTGGTGCTTGCGTTGCTGGGATCTGTCCCCGGCTTCCTCAGCTGCCACTGCCTGGACTCTGCCCAAGGCTCCCTCTGGTGTGGACGGACGCCCAGTGCTGGCAAGAGGAGGAGGATGCACTTTGTGGCAGGGTGACGCCACCCTGTCTCCCAGGGACAGGCGGGCTGTGCTCTCGACACTGCCCTTGGCCCACGATGGTCACTGAGTTGGTGACACTATCCTTTGCCCTCTCTCTCCCACCTCGCTTTCATGCCCTCCGCCCAGGATTGCTGGGGGCACCTCTCATATTTGCTCTTGACTCTTTATTTCTGGGTCTGCTTCTGAGTCCCCAAGCCCAAGACAGAAAAAAAGGCAAAGAGGGAAATCAGAGGGAAGGTGTCTCAGGAATCAGGAGAGGCCAGGCTAGCACCATCTTTCATGGTTTCTGTAACTTTCAAAAAATGATAACCTGCCCCAAACAGTCACAAGATTGAACACATTTAAAATATTTTCCTGAAATAGCTTATTATTCTGACACCCAATGTCATGTCACTGTGTTTTTCATGAGCTGAGTACAGGGTTAGTTTGAAAACACTTGGATTCCTTTTGCAGGACTGGGAGGCTGCACTGCCGGGAAGACAGGTGCCTCTTTTCCAGTGTGTCAGCACGTCACTGTCCCCGCATTTGGAGTGACATCAGGTGCCCATGTGGGAAGATCTTGAGTTGAGAAGCTAGCGATTCACTTTGGATGCTCTTCTCTCAATGGTGGAATGGAAATAAGAGTGTCCATCTGCCGGTCTCTTCAGACACAGCAGAATTACTTCACTCAGACCCAGTGGATGGTGAGTGTGGGGTGTGTGTGTGTGTGTGTGTGTGTGTGTGTGTGTCAGTCCCGTGCCTGACTCTGACATAGGCTGGAACCAATTAGGGCTCTGTGTGTTTATTTAAAGTTTCTGGTCGTTGGTGAGCATCACATGAAAAATGGTTTATAAATACAAAACGTTGTTCTGGTTCCAATAAAGCTTTGTGGCTCAAGTGGTTTAAATAACAGTGACAACAGTAAGGGAAGAAGGGAGTGGAGCCTAGGTGTTCAAGCCACCTTTCTGCTCTGGGAAGGTGACAGACCTGCAGTAGGGCAGAAAGGACCACAGACATGGGTGTGACCGGCAGCAGTTTTGAGAAGCAAACCCAGTTCCTGCTGGCCGAGGACTTCGGAGAGTAAAGCTCTCTTTTCCGGCAATGACCTTGGCCTCCTCCTTCCACCCCCAGGGGGCGCTCTTTCCACCATCCTCCCCTGTCCTTTCAGGACTTCATCCATCCCTGTGGTCCAGTCCTGCCTTCTGCCTGGATGCCTCCCAGCTCCTCTCTCCAAGCCAATTCCCAGTGCTGTCTCTGCCGCAGAGCCCTCCCAGCTCCTGCCCGCGGAAAGGCCGACTGTGCCTTTCCACCTGCTATTTAGGGCTGCTCTCTATGCACCAGCAGACGCTGTACCCAGCGCTTGTGTAGAATCTCAATAACTCCCCGCAGCCTCCTGCCTCAGTTTGGGCTTCCCCAGGAGCCGACTCCGAGACAAGGTTTTCTATACATATGGTTTATTTGGGAAATGACTCTGGAAATAGCTACAGGAGAAGGAAATGAGGTCCAGAAGGAAAAGTAGTCCGTGTAGGACATGTTGATGACCAAGTCATACATTGTGGTTTAGGAATGAAGTTCATCTGAATTTCTTTCACCTGTGCACCTGCATTTTTACCTGCAGATTCTACACTTTCAATGAGGTTCACCCCCCTGGGGTTATGGCTGATAAGCAATCTTGGGAACTAGGGTTCTTATATACCAGCTCTTTTTCTGCAGGTCCCTTAGGCACTGAAGTGCAGCTACTGTTCGGGAATCCTGGAGGTCCTTGCTGATGGGTCCAGTCCCCAGGAGGAGCCTGGCTGTGTCCGCCTCACTCTGGGTAAGTTGACTTCCATTTTGTAGACCAGAAAACCAAAGCTAAGTGAAGCTCAGTAATTATTCAGTGGCCGCAGAGCCAAACTCAGGTTCTGGGAGTCAAACTCAGGTTTCCAGCACTGTCTCCAGGGAGCTTCCTTTGTCTCTTGGTGCGGCCTCTCCTTCCCCCTCTGGTCCTATCACCTTGTGCTCCAAGGGCGCCTTCAGCCTTGTCACCTGCACTAGGAGTTCACAGCTCCTCTGCATTCCGAGTTAGCCTCACTTGTAATATGAAGATGGTGTGTAAAAAGACTATCAGAAAACGGAGACTGATTTGTGTGGATTGTAAATACAAATCCCAGGAAGGAGGCACTATTGGAGTGTTGGCTGAGTTTTGCTCTGGCACTCAGACTTCCCATCTATCCCTTAGAATCCTGCCCTTATGTCTTATTTTCTGCTTTAGACCAAGGACGAGAAGAAGGGTGGGAAGTTACCCAGAGAGTGAAACCAGGCCATGATGAAGTGGGAACCTCATAGTCAAAAGTCACATCTGCATTTGCTTCCTAACAGGGGACTGGCACTTGGGGTCAAAGGCCATGTTCATAAAGAATCCCACTTTTCCTCCCTGGCTCAGGCTACTAATGGCTCTGCATAAATACTTCCCCAAGAGACAACAAATTAGTGACTCACAGGACCCTTGAAAGCTTTGTGAGCAGGAAAGAAACTGAAAGGAAAACCCAATTTGTTTGGCTCAGAGTTATTGGGATTGAGTGGGATGTGGCTTTTGTTTGTTTGTTTGTTTGTTTACTCATTTAGTTCCGCAAATAAATTTAGGGAAAGCAGACCATTAAAGATAAAAGGTGGCCCTGAAACTGTTTGAGAAACAAGTAAAAAAGGCAGTAAAACAGAACAAGTCTCTGGCCAAGGATGTCTCTAATGCCAAAGATAACAGCAGGGG
Organism: Thryonomys swinderianus; assembly: GCA_004025085.1. NCBI lineage: Eukaryota > Metazoa > Chordata > Mammalia > Rodentia > Thryonomyidae > Thryonomys > Thryonomys swinderianus. The sequence continues at coordinate 17,099 of PVIC010007090.1, read as the reverse complement.
ACAGAGACAAACCGAGGGCAATTGACTTCAGGCAAATCACGCCCTTCAGTTTTCCAGGGCAAAAGGTCCCATTTTTGTTGAAATGAAAGAGTAATGTCTTAGTTATATCTAGAGTCTGCAATCCTAGGCCTTTGGGAATATTTATTTCCATTATGCAACAAATATTTATTGAACTCTGATCATGCCATCTTTGTGAGGAGCCTTTTGCCGAGACTCCAGTCTGCACAGCCCGAGAGCAGTGGGTCAGGGAGGCTGGGACACTAAAACATACTGCACATCTGGACTGGAGGCCGCCATCCTCTGCCCTCCTGCTCTGTGACTGCAGAAGGCCTTAGTTCCCTCACTGAGAAACGGCATTTGTAGAGAGCCACATAGCATGCTTTCTACCACTCCCATTCCCTGAAACCCGAGAGTGTGGGCTTCCTTGGAAACGGCACCTTTGCAGATGCTACTAGGTGAAGGGCCTTGAGATAAAATCGTCCTAGCATGCACTCTGAATCCAAGGATGGCTTTTATTACAAAAAGAGGAGACCACACAAAAAGCCTTACAGAGGTGGAGGCAGAGGTTGGCAACCAACAGCAGCCCACGAGGAGACTCGGAATAGTCTCTTGGACCAGGAGGAACAATCCTGCCACCACCCAGACTCTGCCCTTCAGCGCTGGCGAGAATATGTTCCTGTTAAGCCACCACTTTTGGGGCTATTTGTTATGTACTGCAGCCCGCAGGGAAAATGCACACCTACTCCAGAGTGAATTATGACAGTGAACAACAAGGCAGTGAAGGTGTTCTCTTGTGGGCACACAGCTGGTGCTGAGCCTTCCGACCTAGATGAGTCACAGACGTTCCACATTTAGTGACGCACTTTAAAAACAACTGCTCGGACTTATGACCAAGACATGTTACTGGGACTTATGATTCGCTTCTTGGCCTTATGAGCAGTCTTTTCTTTGTACAGTTCTATACATCTTGTTCAGAGCCTCACTCTCTTGTTTTTGTACAGTGCAACTGGTTTATACAGTACTGAAATTTTGTTCTGTACTGGTTGTTCTGTACAGTACTGTAGTATTATGTTCTGTTATAGGTCACAGTACTGCCTGTAAGAGTTATGCAAGCAAAAGCAAAGTCATCAAGTTGGAGTTTCCTTTGACCATTTCTTTGTTCTGAATATTGTAACATGCATACTAATACAATTCCTCACTTAGTAACCAAATTCACTTAAGGGCCTAGTCATGGGAAAGGACCTTGGTCATTAAATGAGGAAAGTCTGTATTAAGTAGCAGTGAGCCACTAGTATAGTGTTTAGTTACCTCTCTTTTTCTTGATCTGTTTGCTGAAGAGGGCCTTAATATAGGTGCAAGCTCTTTGGCCTGGCTGTGGTGCCCTTTTGAGCTTTTCTGTTTGTTTTTGGATGTGTAGCTGACTGGTTGGTGTCCCGTCCACTTGGCATGTGGCCACCATTTCTGCTCACACTAATCCTCATGGCATGTGATTGTGGGGTGCACGACTGTCTCTGAGATTTCGCGTTCTGTCTCTCTGACCGTTCAGCTCCCATGTGGAACAGGAAGTTGGACCCTCAGAAGACCCATCAGAGCCACTGAAGACATTGCCCGACTCCCTCGTCCCTAGCTGGGTCGACACCACGCTGCTCAGGAGCACACATGTGGCTGCATTTCTTCTGTCACTTTCCTGTGGCTATGACAGTGCATGGCTACAAACGTGACCCTGCCTTCTCTTGAGTCCAGAGGTTGGAAGGCTGAATCAGGGATCTTGGGCTGAAATCAGGGCCGCACTCCCTCTGGAGGCCTGGAGAGAGTCCTTTTTCGACCTCTCCCACTTCTGCTGGCCGCAGCAATCCCTGGTCTTCTCAGTTGCTCCAGTCTCTGTCCCTTCAGCCAAATCTCCCTCTTGGGATATACACATAGCTGCGCTGAGTCCATCCCGAAATGCTCACTTTAAGATCTCAACCACATTTCAAAGTCCCCTCTTCCCCATGTAAGGAGTCATGCACCGGTTTCAAGGTTAGGGTGTATACATCTTTTTTTGGGAACAGCATTATTCACAGCATCACGCTTCTCTTGCTGCACTTTCTTCCCATTTTCCTATCAGTGCTCCTGGAATAAATTTCCTGATAAAGTATTCACGTCCAGTGCTTGCTGTGGTGTCAGATTCCAGAAGGGCCACAGCGCTGACAGCTGCCTTCATGAGCATGGGATCTAGTCTCCCAAGGAATCTTTTATAATTCGCTGCATCTATATTTCACTAACAATGGTCCTTGGGTGAGGCTGAGCAATGTTGTTAAATCTATGAAGTCTCACTGACCCCCCCCAACTGTAATTACAAGGTGGAGGGTGTGGTTGGCTTGACCAAGCTTGCTTATGAGCAATAATAATCCAGAAAAGGAAATTGGTCTCTGTGATATAATACGAACTATCCCAGGGGAGGGCCACAGGGCAGAGGGAGCCCTCAAAACCCCATTGCTGTGGTGGTCATTTGACACAGGTGAGCTCTTCCCTTATGAAGGTGGGGCTAAATGACACCCCAATTTCCTAGGGTTTCTGCACTGATGTTGAGGTCATGACTCTGCTAGTGGTCTCTGGTCCTGGAGGTGTGGGAGTTGACAGTTGCTGTGCTATGCTGGGAGATGTTTGTTCACTTGATCATTCATTTGACAGGACAGTTATGTCCAGCTGAAGGGGGTCCTGTAGGGAGATAGGCTTTCCTGAAGGAGGGATGCTTCCCTAAGGGCCCAGGGATGAGAAGGAGCCCTACAGACAAACAGGAGGGCAGAGAGGGATGTCTGTGGATGGGACAGTCCACGGCATGTCCAGAGGCAGAAGAGAAGAAGTCTTGGAGAACCCAAGGAGCAGGAGAGGAGGACAGCTGTCTTCACCGTGGTGACAGAGATCAAAAGGGTATCAGCTCAGGCCTGCTCTGGGATCTGCCCTGCTAGATGCTCTGAGATCAGCCTTCCTGGGCAGTGGTGCGGAAAACCCCAGAGAGCTTGAGAGTAGGAGCAGGAACCCAAATGTGGCTGCTGTGGCACTTAAGGGGGTCGGTGTGGTGTCTGGATTGTGGCCTTTTGGCTCTATACTGTGTTGTAGGCTGATTTGTATACCCCCAGGCCCCCAAATCATTATGTTGAAGCCCTAAACCCGAGTGTCTCACAGTATCTGTTTGGAGAGAGGGCCTTTCAAAAGGTGACCAATACATGGAAAAATGCTCAACATCACTGGCCATTAGAGAAATGCAAATTGAAACAACTCTGAGGCTCCGCTTTGCCCCAGTAAGAATGGCCATCATTGGGCCAGAGGGTTAGCTCAGTGGTTCCGGCGCCTGCCTTGCAAGTGCAAGGTCCTGAGTTCGATCCCTGGTAACCACATAGAATGCTGGTCATGGAGACTCACGCCCACCAGCAATCAATACCACATACCACATACCACAGCGCTGGGTGTGGTGGCTCATGCCTGTAATCCCAGCACTCGGGAGGCAGAGACAGGAGGATTGCTGAGTTCGAGGCTTGCCTGGGCTCCATAGTGAGCTCAGGGCCAGCCTGAACTACAGAGTGAGACCCTTTCTCAAAAAAAAAAAAAAAAAAAAAAAAAAAAAAAAAAAAAAAAAAAAAAAAAAAAAAAAAAAAAGAATGGCCATCATTAAAGACTCAAAAAAGGAACAAATGCTGGTGAAGCTTTGAGGTAAAAGGAACCCATCTGCACTGTTGGTGGGAATGCAAGCTAGTATGATCATTATGGAAATCAGTACAGAGAGTCCTCAAAAACTAGAAATAGAAATTCAGTTTAACTCAGCTACATCTCTTCTGCGTATCTTCCTGAAAGAGTTAACAACACCACTTTATAACAACACACACACATGCACGTCCTTTGTACAGCAGCACAACTTGTAATAGCTCAATCAGGGAAATAGACTTTATGTCTATCAACAGATGAACAGATAAAGAAAATGTGGCATTTATACACAATGGAGTATCACCCTGCCATAAAAAGAGAAATTTTAGTCATTTGCAAGAAAATGGACGGGCTTTGAGATCATAACGTTAAGGGAAATAAATCAGATATAGGTTAAAAATTGTATGATTTCTCTTATATGAGAAAACAAAATTAAAGAATCAAGCTAAGAAACAGGGAAGTAGTCACCATGGAGATGGGGAGGGGACATAGGAAAGGAGGGAGAGGGGAGGCAGGGGACACGGGTAGCAGAAATAGTCAGATGCAACATGTATATGTATCCAGCTCCCAAGTATGTATGCAAAGTATATATTGCAAACAGAATGAAGAAAGGTGACCAAGGTAAAATTCATTTTTGGGAGTGGGCTGCAAGCCTGTCTGACTGGGGTCCTCATTTGAAGAGGAGATGAGGACACAGAGGCACACAGCAGGGAGACACAGCTACAAGCTAAAGGAAGGCTGCAGGAGAGATCTACATGCTAACACTGCCATCTCAGACTGCTAGCCTCTAGAATTGTGGCTAAAGATGCTCTATCTGTGATTCTTTGTTATAGCAGCTGAGCTGACTGATACACTCTGTGCAGAAGTGGACTGACTTCTTGTCCTCCTGGTTTCTCCAGATGTCTGGTCTCCTCTTTGCTGCCCACAGCTGTCTCTCCTGGCTCCAGGGCTTCCTTCCCTGTGGGCTCCCTTACCGAGGTGTCCTGCCACCAGCTGAGCAGTCCTGCACCCCCAAAGCCCTTTGGCCTCTTGTTCTCCACTGCCCACACCCCAGGATTCTGCATTCAGCCTCCCAGAGAATCGCTCAGACCTTCTGAACTGTTCCTCTGCTGTCCTTTACAGCAATTCCCCAAGCAAATGAAAGTCACTTTTACATTATGGAGACAGACCAAATTAGCATTTAGCAGAGAAAGGGGCTTCTCTTCTTCTTCTTCTTTTTTTTTTCAAATCATATAACTCCAAATTACCTTCAATTTCCTAAATGGAATTTGGCTCCCGATTCACTCTAGTATAGAGTAGTCTGTAATGAGATTATATTATGTTTGGGGGAAAACATTCAAATGACCAAGATAATTAATTTTGCATAACAACCAACATACAGTGAGATCCAGAGCCATAACTCAAAGCCCCAAACCTGCAGGAGCCCCTGGGGTAGTAATGCTTCTTTCAAAATACAGCCACAAAGATAGTTGAGAGGACAGTGAAATGCAGAGGTTTTTCAAAACTGAAAATGTCGGGTTCTTTCTGTTCTGGCCACAATCTGTTTTCTCAGGAGCTGTCCTTTGTGGGAGAAGCTCTCAGGGTCTGAGAAGATGAAAGAAGCCCTCAGGTCCCAAAAAACATCCCAGAAGAAGCTTTTGAGAGCTGTTCATCCCCAAGGATGAAGACATTGATATTTCTGAGCCCAGCTAATACGTGTGTGTGTGTGTGTGTGTGTTCACGCGTGCTCTTGGCTTTCACTGGAAGGAATAAGATCCAGCTCTTCTTGAATTTTGACTGCCCACTGCCAGCTGGCTTTATTTGCATGATATTAGCCTAGTCTGAACATCTGGGAGGGATTTGATTCAGCCGTGATTTCTGGTTCTGATTCATTGTTAAATTCACTTCAGAAATAGCCAAGACCTGGCACAATGCCCACTTGTTCTCCTATCTCTTGGGTGTGCCTAATTCTACCACAAATTCTAGAAATATGTATTAGTTTGGGAACCAGAAAACCTACATTTTCATTTAAGATCTGCTTCTAGCTGACTACGTGGCTTCAAAAATACCCTCTTGTATGCAGATTGCAGGGTGTAAATGCTCATATCATTTATGCCACTCACAAAAGCCAAAAGGGGGAACAACTTGAGTGTCCACCAGTGAATGACTGGATGATAAGTTGTAGTCTAGCATTCATGTCCTAGAATATTATTACTCAGCCTTGGAAAGAAAGGCAATGGTAAGATACATTATAGTGTCGATAGCCTTGAAAACTCTATGTTTGATGAAAACTGTCATATATAAGGGTCTCATAGTATGTGGCTTTGTTTCTATGAAATATGCAGAAGTCAGCTCACAGAGACAGAAAACAGATTCTGGGGTGCTGGGGTGAGAGAGAAGAAAGGGGAGCTGCAGCTTAATGTGAGAAGTTTTCTTTCTCAATGATGAAGATGTTTTGGAACTAGATAGAGGTGGTGATTGCACAACACTAACTCTATTAAGTACCACTGAACTATACACTTTATAAGATGGACTGTGTGCTCAACATGACTCATTTTTTAGTTTGTGATTTTTGTTTCGGTTAATAAAAAGCTCCTCCCCTCCTTATCTCCTACTTGGTCATGGAGTCATCATCTGGGAAAGGTGGAGTGTTGGACCAGAAACAAAGATATCAAAGTTTGAGGTAGTATAAAACTTACCCAGTTGATATTTAATTGTGCCTAATACTATCCTTAAAAACTCTAAATCTTCATGACAGTTTCCCAGGTGAGCTTCTCCCTAGTGAGCTTTGCTGCCTGGCACCTGTCTCCCACGCTATCCGTGGCCAGCCCTGCCACTGGCCTTGACCAAAAGAATGCAACAGATGGGAGAAGCCATAATTTGGACCATAACATACTCTGTTGTGACACATGCCTGTAATCCCAGCACTCTGGGGTCAGAGGCAGGAGGGTGATAAATTCAAGTGGCCTGGACAGTTGAGTGACTTAGGAGGGCTCTGTCTCAAATAAAAAAATAATAAAGGCCTGGGAATGTAGCTCCATGTGAAAGCCCTCTGTTCATTCCATAGGACCAGCCCCACGCCCCACCTAAACCGTCAGTCACTGCCTCTGCCCATGGCACTGGATGCAAAGCCATAGCACCTTGGGCCTCCTGAACATCCAGGGCAGCCCCAGACAACATAGCCCCGCAGCCCAGGCCGCCCTCAGCTTCACACACAAGTTCCCGCCCAGTGGTTACTGCTGCAGGCACTAGATCTAGGGTTTGTGTCTCAGCAAGTGCTAGGAGAACAGCTATGGCTTCAGCTTGCTGCTGTGTCCTGCTCCTCATACTGGCGCATTCTTGTACTGCAGGCCTGGCCTGTAAGCCCCTGGTACTGTGGCACCCCTTATCACAGTGATGATCCCTAGGTTTGCATCAGTGGCTCTGTGTCTCAGCCTGAACACCCATGAGCTGAGTGGTACAGACCTTTTAGGGGCGCATCTACCTGGGGTCTCCAAATAGATGAGACCAATGGGATAAATGTGTGTGTATGATACATACAGATATGAATAGATACATGTGCATACACAGATGTGTGTACAAAGATGTATATACACAAAGAGAGACAGATACACACAGACTTTAAGAAATTGGCTCATGGCCGGGTGCAGTGGTGCATGCCTGTAATCCAGCACACTGGGAGGCTGAGGCAGGAGGAGTACAAGTTAAGCCCAGCCTGGGCAACTTAGTAACTTAGTGAGGTTTTGGATGGAGTTCGGTTCAAAGGCTCTGGGCTCAATCCTTAGTAATGCGGGAAAAGAAGCAAATTGAGTTTTGCGTTGACAGAGGCTGGCAAGTCCCAGATCCCCATGGCAAGCCAGTGGGCTGAGCATGAGGGGAGACGTGGGATTGTGCTCACAATTCAGACAGTCGCAGGCAATCTGCAGGCAGAATCCTCTCTTCCTTGGGAGGCAGTAACTTTTTTCTCCTGAGACCTTCACCTGATGAGTTGAGGCCCACCTACGCGATGTAGGTAATCTGACGTTCGTTTCATCTTCACAACCACGTTTATATCAAGGTCGGAAGATATGTCTGACAACTGTGGCCCAGCCATGCTGACACAAAATTAGCCACCCTGAACTACATATGAGTGACCCTTTGGTGTGCAGGCTTCCACATTAAACTTCCATCCTAATTTCTCCCAGTGTCAGTGTTGCTCTGACCCTGATGGGCCTGCACCTCACCTCTTCTTTCGAGGACCACGCTTGGGCTCCCAGAGCCACTGGGCTGAAGGCGCAACTTGCTAGGACACCTGTGAGCCAGCTCCCGACTTCAGTCAGGGCAGCCCCAATACCTGCCTGTCTCTCCTGTGTCTCACACCGGGGTGCCTCGTGGTTTCCTGTCTTTCTCTTGCTCCAGCTTACCTAGCTCCTTTGCTTTTTCCCGGTGCGCAGAATCAGCACCTGTGTCTGGTGGACTCCCCAGTACTGGCCCTGATGTGAAGAAGGAAGCTTGGTGACGCCATTGCACGGATCCATTGAGCAATGACGTAACACACATGCGCTGACTGCCAGGGATATTTACAGGCCCAGAGATAAAGCACAGAGCCTGAGAGCAAGGTCCTGGGCCCCTTCCTTCTGCGAACACCCTGTGTTTTCCAGGCAGTCTACACCCAGAGGGCGAGTCCTATTTTCTGTGCTCACCCCAGCCTTATCTCTTTGTCCCGGTGTTCACTGCAGAGGGCAACACTTGTTTCCAATTGGATTCGTGGATTATCTTAGTTCCTTGTCACCGTTTCAGTTTCTCACTCTTACAAATAAGTGAAAACCACGTTATACATGGCTGTCAGTGCACTGAGGATCTCACCGTGTCACAGAGCCACCGAGCGCCAAATCTGTACTTCCTGTACTGCTGCTGAGGGACTGTGGCCTCCTGCTTGCCAGGATTCTGCCTCCTCACACCTTCTTCCTGCAGCCTCCCACCCTGGTCATGCCACAGTAAGCTCCAAGCAAGTACCAACTCCCAGCCTGGGCCACGGTGCCCTCTGCATGATGCCAAGCCACGTGTGGCCCAGAGCACCTTGTGCAGTATGAGAAAATGACTTTCTAGACTCTGGTTAAGGGGCGTGAGTGTTCAGTGACAAATATGGAAATTCAATAAAAGGCACATTAATTAAGAAAGAACAAGCTGTTGCCTAAGGCAGCAAAATGTCACTGCTCATTATGTGACTTAGTTAAGATACAAAAAGAGCGTGATGTTGTCTCTGTTTCTTTGAGGTCTGTGGTCAAACATCAGAATGTGATGTCTGTGATCAATGGTTCTAGGACTAGGATGTGTGGGTGCTGTGTACCCTGCTGATTGCCTTGGGTTTGGGGCCACATGGGCAGAAAACCCCAGATTCCTGTCTCTCTGATGAGCCAGGAATCAATCTTAGACTTTGCTCATGCTCAGTGCAAATGCAGGGGCCATGGCTGATCAAGTGTCCCTTACTCATGATCCATACAAAGAGAACTTATTGAGGCTGAATGGTATCCCCCCAAATTCAGATGTTCTGTGGCTCCTAATAGCTAACACTGTAGAATATGACTGGATTTAGAGGTAAGACATAGAATAGGTGAGAGGAAGTCAGTGTGGACCTAACATAGAATGCTTAGTGTCCTCATGAAATCAGGACACAGTCACATAGAGGGACGACCATGTAAAGACACAGGCAGGAAACCTTTGCAAGCCCGGAAGGGTGGCCTTAGGACGGCCAGCTCTTCCCCACATTGGCCTTGGGCTTCTAGCCCCCAGACTTTGAGAGGATAAGTTCTGAACTCTGATATCTTGGTAGGTATTGTGGTGTGACAAAGGCCTCAGCGAGCAGGAAATGCACTCTCCGACATTGTCACTCTTCAGGGCAGCAGGTAGCTGAGGGTCTCCCAGCCCGGGATAAGCTCATGTCCAGGTTGGGTGACTATGGGCAGTTACCCTGTGTCCAAACTCCATGTTGGGTCCATGTCCAACAGAGTCTTGGCTTGTTGCCATGGTGATGGCGGGATTTCCAAGACAGGAAGCAATAGCCATAGACTCCTGAGGCTTAATGCCTAGAGGGCAAGCTCTCTCTTCTGCTGTATCCCATTGGCCAAGGTCAGTCACATGACTAGGTGGGAATCTCAGGGGCAGGAAATGCCCCCTCCCCTGGTGGAAGATGATGAGGGAAACACCACAGATACAGGGAGGGATGGAAAAAAAGGGCTATTTTTGCAGTCAAACTAGGTGATTACTGAATATTTTATTTTGAATATAAAAGTCTAACCTTAACATCTGAGACATTTGCAGACCAATTAGCCATATTAAAAATCATTCTTTGTAGGTGGATGTGTTGGTGTGTTCTTGTAATCTCAGCACTTTGAGAAGCTGAGGCAGAAGGATCAAAAATTTGGGTCCAGATTGGAAAACTCAGCAATTCAGCTAGACCCTCTCAATTAAAAAAAAAAAAAAAAAGGCTGGGGTTGTAGCTCAGTGGGATGCTTCTGAGTCCAACGTTCAGTACTGCAAAATACATACATACATACAACTTTTCAAATGAAAAAGATTCTGTGCTATTCAGGAGAACTTATCCCAAGATCTTCCAATTACTGGGCCAACTCATAGTTAATGCCGTGGTGGTGATCCTATGGCACTCATGCCTTCTCTGTCTGCATGCAAGTCAAATCACCCCAGTAGCTGAGCATCAGATAAGTCTTTTTTTCCTAAACTAAACCCTCAGTATTCATGTATTATTGCAGTGTTGGCAGTTTGTGATAAATAATTGGATTGTAGTTTGGGCACTCGGTCTCTAAAATGTTCACCATCACAGGGGTAAGGGATTCTTGGCTCTCACTGGCTCTCAGTGGAGGTTGGGATGCTTAAGAGGGACAGAAATGCTTTGAAACAGCATCAGGGGGCCCAGCCAAGTGGCCATCCATTAGGAGTGAAGGTAAGGGTCCCTAAAAGCAAGTCCAAAGGAAAATGCCCAGTCAATGAAATGTTACTTCTGGGCCTTGAGCAGATATCCTGCACTTGTCCCCAAAGTAGCCCCACGTTTGTGCGTCTGTGGGCTTTGCTGTTTGCTGAGCTGCAAACTGCAGGCAGGTGGGGAGCTGGCTTGGCTGGTCTCCAGCTCAGAGTGAGCTCACGGAAGCATCTGATCATGGACCCCTGGCTCTTTTCAGAGGTGCAGAATTTTCTGGAAAAACACTGAGAATAACCTTGTCAAAGAAAGTACCACATGAAGTCCTTTCTTCACAGCACCACCATTCCTTTTGGGCGGCCTTGGAGAGCAGCAGAGATTTATTTACAAGGCAAGAGAAAGGTTTGCATTTCTAATGGGCAAGGAACCAGCAGCCAGTGTCATCCCCAGCCTGCCTGCCATAGATGTGAGACAGGCAGCTGGCGAGCTGTGACCTGGTGTGGGATGGAAATAACCCCACTGCGAGTCTTCCTGCACCTACCAGGCGCTCACCTTCCGAGGGTCTTCCAGCTAGCAAGGCTGGGTTTGTACGTTTGTGTGAACTGGGCTTTGTCCAACAAGTTTCTCAACAGCTCTCAAGTATAGGAGCACATTCCTTGAACACTCATAATTTAGTTCCCATCATGTCTGGCTCGTAGAACACTGCAAATGAGAATAAAAAAGATTCATACTTGTTTTCAAGCACATTGCAATATGCACAAAATTAACGTTGGTAAATAAGACCCTCCTGAACAAAGATCGAGTTTATAGAAACTGCTCTGGACCCTGAAAACTAATTCTGAGGCTGAAAAGACCCAGTCATCAAGACAAGAATAGCAATTTTCAGGATAGTAATACAGCGGGCAAATCAAAGCCGGGCCGGAGAGTCCAGCATGTTCTCTCAGGAGTACAATACAATACGATATAATTTATTTTCTTTAGCATCTTTCACAGGGAAGTTTAACACAGTGCTCCACGGCTAATTACCGGTTTCCTATGCAAATACAAGCAAAGTACGTGATTCACAATTCATCAAATGGATGGAGTCGGGAGACATCCTGGGACAGTGATGGCGAACCTTTTAGAGCTTGCAATGGTAGCAAATAGCCTGCTGCTGCAGCACATATGCTATAGGTTCACCACCAGTATCTGGTGATGGGCTGAGATGGGGTCTGGGAAAACCTCCATCCAGCCTCCTGGAAGCCAAACATCCAAAGATGCCTTGAAGAGAACCGGGAATTAGGCATCTGACTGATGCAGGGAACAGTTCTGAAGGAAGGAAGAAGTGCTAATCTTGTCTGGAGATGCAGAGATGCTGTGGCAACTCCTGGAAGACACTTTTTTAGGAGACAGGGTCTCACTACGTAGCCCAGGCTGGCCTCAAACCCCTGCCCTGGCCACCCGAGTGCTGGAATTACAGAAGTGCTCCACCATGCCTGGCTAGAGTGCACACTTTGACCGAAATTCTGGCATGGATACAAAATCACACTGAAGTATACAGACAGTGGTGGAAGCAAAGAGAGACTGAGTCCTGGGATGGGGACTCTGCAACAGAGGATGGCAGGGGAAGTGACACTGGGGTCATGAAATTCAGCCTGCTTGAGGCAGGAGAGTGCCAGCCATGTTCCCTTCCTGCTCTGGAAGGAACACGCAGAGGAGGAAGAGGAAGGGTGAGGTGGGGATGTCTCCTCTGGGGACTTGCTGATGGAGAGTCAGGGTGAGTTTGCTGGGTTTTGAAACAGTCAAGCAACAGGCAAGTCAGCCACAGGAGCTTTCGTTTACCAAGGCCTCAGTCTTTGGGAGGAAGCAGATATGGAGGGTTTTGTGCCCCATTTCTAGGTGAGAAAATCTGGGCCCAGAACAGAGAGACATTGGAAAGACAAGCACGAGGCCCCTGATGCTAGATCCACAATTCTCAGAGTAAGAAAGACTTTCAACCTATGCCTGATAAATTGATGTGAAATGAGCACACTGACAGCAACAGTGAAATTTAATGTATAAAATTCCCAGTGTGTCCAGAATGCTGAGAATTCTGGAAACAATAAGGAAACCAGTCAAAATCAGTTGTTGGCATCCTGTATCAAAACAGATGTAGAAGAGAAAAAGGAAAACCACAGAGAATCTGGATGGATGTATGGATGGCTTCTCTTTCTGCCTGTCGTTTTGGAGTGATATTTTTAGGGGCTCTTGTCAGGAGTGCAAAGCTTGGACCAATATGAGTTGAGGCCTCGATTTTAGAGAGTCTAAAGTGACTCTCGGAGACCTGTGGGCACAGGCCAGCTGGAGTGACTTTCTGCAGAGCAGCCCAGGAACACAGGCTGCTACTTTAACACTTCCAAACCATCTTCTTCAAAATGGCTGAGAGACTGAGCCAAAAGCACTTGAGAGTCAAGGTCAGCCTTAGATAATGGCCTGGAGGTGAAGCTCCTCACCTTGGCAGAGAGAAGAATTATGGTCTCTTTCTCTCCTGTCTTCCGCTGATGGCCAAAGGAGACAGATAATATTTACTATTTTGTCCTCACAAAGCACAGCAGAGATGCTGGCCATATATTTGAAGAGCAGGAACTTAATGTTTTGAGATGGGGTGCTGGGCCAGCAAACGGTGGGCCGTCTGTTCTTATTAATTTATTTAAGTGTGACAGCCAAACTTTCTCCTTCTCCTAAGGAATGCAGTATCACACCTGCAAAATGTCTGGGCAGGAAACAAGGCCACCGTGAACATCGGGAAGAATTAGTTATGATGCTTCCACTAGACAACAGCAGCAGAGACGGGGAGCCATGCGTGAGCGCTCCCGTGGCCGGCATGGTCTGCAGCGGCAGCTGCGCCAGTGCAGGCCCAGTGCTCCGAGAGACACAGGTGCGGTTCTTTTTTTTTTTAAAAAAAAAATCACATGAAGCTGAGGAATGTCAGTTCTCATTTTGTGATTTGTATGCTCACATCCAATCCTCGTTAGCCTCTGTCCCTGAGAAAAGTTGAGACTCCTCAAACGGTGATGACAGGTGGGTCCTTCCTACCTGGGGAGGACAGCTGGCCTCTCAGTCCAGAGTGACACCCCAGGGCTGCGGGCTGCGGTGTTCTCCCTTCTCCTTGAGGACTTTGCCCTGTCCCCAGGTGTTCCTCCTGCCTCCGCTGTCACTCCCTGCCCTGCAGAACCTTTGGAACAGGTGGAAGCTCTTAGGGACTGCATTTGCCTGGAGCTTGGAAGCCCTCCTCACCATGGCATTGACAGATGATCTTGCCGGCTGGGCAAATGCCCTGTTCACACACTGCTGATATGTGTGAGGAGAGTATTCGCTGCATAACATTAATTTTCTATGCGGGGCTGGGAACAATGGACCACAGAAGCAGGGGTGTCCCTTCTTCACACCTGGGGCTTCTTGGCCTGACCTGTCATTGAGGAGTGTGATGCAAAGGAAATGCCTGGGGTGTGAGTGGGGGCTTTGGAGGCTGGTGTGAGGCTGCAGCTGTGTCTGGGGTGGAAGCTGTGGGGAGCTGGCCTACAGGGGGTGTGTGGAGGCTCCCCAGCCCGGGCTGGGGGAGTCTGTCCTAGTGCAGCAGCCACAAGACTGAAGAAGGAAGTGAGACTGGAGTGGTTGCTGAGGGCTGGTGGAAACGCTAATGCCCACCCATCCGGGACACTTGTTAGCCCCCTTCCTGGGCCATTCTTTCTCAGGAAGCCCCTGCCCAAAGCAGTTCCCATGTGGGCTGGCCAGTCCCCAAGGGAGACCTACTTGCCACAGGACAAGCAGAACTTGAGCTCGGACAGATTGGTTAGCCTCAGCTTCCCAACCTTTATGCAGTGAGGTGACAGGTTCTGCTCGCTGAGTCACTCCAGAGATCGGCTGCAAGCAGGAGCTGGTTCCTGGTTCCCAGGAGCAATGCAGAGGCCCTTTGAGTATCAGCGAAGGGCTTGGAGACAGAGGAAGCAGAGACGCTGGGACTGGGTGGGAGGAGAAGATTCTGTGGGAATGGGGCACAACCAGCAGACGCCTCCTTGGTGACTTGGCCACATCGTGGAACTCCAACATGAACAGGACTCCTTGGGCCTTGCTTTCCATGTGGATGTTCTAAGGCCAGTGTGTCCCCCAACACCTGTCCTACCTCATCCTGGCCCTTAATATGAGGAGCGATCAAAAGGTATAGTAAGTGTATAATGTTTTTAAAAAGTGAAAGTAAAAGTAAAAGATACATTGCCATGAATCACTCAAATCACTTCCATTGTTTCTGATGCTGTTATCCCATGACTCTGGCTACTCTCTGAAGCTGTTCTGGAAATCCTCCTTCAGGGTGTCTTTACGTAGTATCACCAAAACTGCCATGAATGCTGCTGTCAAGGGCCATCCAGTGCAGAGACACCTCATAAAAACATGACTGTGAGTCCTCATCCACCTTCTTCACTGGGTTTGGCACTGTGCAACTCCTGGCTCTTCCTGCAAGTCAAAATGACCGTGAACGGCAAACGTTTTTAATCAATTCAGGATGTTGAAGAAGCCGTGACAATGCATGTAAAGGCCTGCATGACAGAGGACTCCAGAACTGCTGTAGAAAGTGGCCAGAATGAGGGGATATGTGGGTTTGAAAGGGGAGAATTTTTAGACACATTCATGGCAATGTGTCTTTACTATAATACATTTTAAAATTTAAACATTCACTGCACTTTTGATCATCCCTCGAAAGTTAAGGACACATAAGGTAGGAAAGGGGAGCTATGGGGCACCATAGAGAAGCTGTGGCATGTACCACAGGGCAGAGGCTGACATGCACCCCACTCCTATCAGAAACACCCCATCCCCTTGCTCCTGGCTCCAGAAAGCGCTTCTGTTCTCAATCCTCTGGGGGACTCTTCACCAGATCCTCATAGCTGGTGAACTGTGTCCTTTCTGGGAAAAATGTCCCCCTTGTGTCATTCCAGCCCCTTTGCAGTTTGTCAGCCTGTGGGTGGCCCATCCCCATCTCCTGTCTCTCATCTTAAGCTTTCAAAGGACCAAAGCACATGACACTCACCTTTTTTTTTTTTTTTAACAGTAAATGTGAATACATCCCAGTTTTCCCATTGTGGAAAAGTCCTTCATTGTGGGGAGTTACTCAGTGATGCGGGGTGAGTTAAATTCAATGAGTATCCACTATGTTCCAGACCCATGCTGGGGTCTGGGTAAGCAAAAGTGAAGAAGTCAGATGTAGTCTCTGTGGGCACAGCACTCTGTGGGAAGTTAAACAAGAAGCAAATCACCACCTAGACGACTGTAAAATTGTGAAGTGTTACCTCTGGGGCCACCGTAGTGGGCTTTGCTTTGGTCAGGGAGGGACAGTTTCTGTGAGGAATTGGCCTTTGCAAGATAAGATGGAGTCAAGTAGGGAAAACCAAGAAAGAGTAGTCCAAGAGCAAGGAAGTCATTTGCAAAGGTTCTAGAGCCCCAGTGCCCTCCATACCTGGGGACTTCTCAGAGTCAACACACCTTCAAAATTCCCTACGGGGTCTCTGAGGGCCTCACTCAGGGTTCACAGAAGGTCGACATCCTCCTCTCCCTTCCATAGCATGAGGCTAGGAGCACCCTTGGTCCCCCCACTCCACAGTCATCTCCTTCTCAGTCAACTTCCTGAGCTCAGTTCCACACTCCAGCAGGAGGAGGGGTCAGATGGAGGGTGCAGTGGGGAAGAGGTTCCTAAGTGAGTCCAGGGGCCTCTACTGGATGGTGAAGGAAGAGACAGATGAAGGGGCCAAAGGATGCTGCAGTCCTAACCCCCAGTGATTGGGGTCCCCAGGCAAGATCCTCATCCAGGGTGTCTGGTATCCACAAATTTGGACACAAGAGTCAGTCAGCTCACAAGGAAAGGTGTGTGAAGGTGCAGCCAGAAGTCAGGGTGATGCACCTAAACCAAGGTTCGAAGGAGAGTGACCTGGAGCTGGGAGATGTGTGACACAGATTCTCCTTTCCAGCCCTCAGGAGGGGCCAGACCTGTGACACTTGATGTCCGACTTCTGGCCTCTTGAACCAGGATGCAATCATTTCTTCTGTTTAAGCCTCCCAGTTTGGTCAGAGCAGGCTAAGCCAACTCATCCAGGACCTGAGAGATATTTGAAGATAGAGTGGACAAACCCTGTGTCTTTTACCCAGTGTGCTCAAATCTTAAAAGAAGCTCAAACTTAAAATATCGGTAATGGACAGAACAAAAGAATGCTTTGAAATAGATCTCTCTGCCTGCAAAGCAGTCTATACCTCAGCCCCCACAGACGTGCGGCTCTGTGGTGGGGCTCTGGCTGATTTCCGGCAGGGCCTGTTGGGTTGGTTGTCACCCTGAGCCTATTACTCTATGCTTTGGGAATCTGCTGGGTATGCTTGTTCTCTGTACCTGCCATGGACCCCGATTCCAGGAAACAGACACCCCAGAACCCTAGACTGGGCATATAGGAGGTGGTGCAAACATGTGCAAAGGAGGGAGATTTTTTTTTCTGTACTGGGAATCAAACTTGGGCTCTTGTGC